>JAADXL010000902.1:0-14780 GCA_023337755.1 Pythium aristosporum
CCCCCCCCCCCCCCCACTTGCCTAGTCTGGGTAGTTTGTATTAGAATCTTGAGATTTAGAGACCCTGAAATGAAGCAGACGTTAAAGGACGACCAATAATCCATTCCTGTGTTTACTATGTTCTCTCCGCTTCACGGCGCAGGTCACAGAGGGTGCGTCGTCTTGCTGGCCTAGTCGCACGCATCCCACCCGGCTGCTTCTCTCTCTCTTTCCCCCGCGACTTCATCATGAAGCCCAAAAGAAAGCAAGCCTACGAGCTCGAGTCCGAGACGCTCGTCGTCTCTTCTCCGTGGGCAGCACCTCGAAGCTTCTGTTCTTCAGCGTCCCGCACGGGCTGGAAATACGCGTGGGCCATGGCCTCCTTTGCTGTTAGCCGTTCCTGGTGGTCGTAGCGCAGGAGCCCGTCGAGGAAGTCGAGCGCTTCGGTCGACACAAGGTGCTTGTTCTCAGACGTGACGAACTTCTCCCACGGCTTCTTCGTGTGGGTGCCGAGAATCCCGTCGTATTGCGTGT
The DNA here is from genome assembly GCA_023337755.1 of Pythium aristosporum. Lineage (NCBI taxonomy): Eukaryota > Oomycota > Peronosporomycetes > Pythiales > Pythiaceae > Pythium > Pythium aristosporum. Next base: position 514 of record JAADXL010000902.1, read on the forward strand.
CGAGCTCCAGGTCGTACGTAGTGAGGTAGTCGAAAAGCTCGTCCGTGCCCTTGACCTTGGCAATCTTGACGAGCTGGTCGCAGTTGTCGTGGCCGTGAAAGAATGGTTCCTTGCGGAAAATCATGCCGGCAAACATACAGCCCAGACTCCACATGTCGAGCGAGTAGTCGTACTCTTGCATATCCACGAGCAGCTCGGGGCCCTTGAAATACCGACTGGCCACACGCACATTGTACTCGCGGTTCGGGTGGTAGAACTCGGCGAGGCCCCAATCGATCAACCGCAGCTGGCGCTTCTCGTGATCAATCATGACATTGTGGGGCTTGACGTCGCGGTGCATGACGCCATTCGCGTGGCAATAGTCGAGCGCCTTGAGCAACTCGTAGATGTAGTAGCGAATGTCATAGTCCGTGAGCGTCGGGTACAGCGTCTTGAAGTCCGTGTTGTTGACGTGCTCGAACACGAGACTCGGCGTCTTGGACTGCGGGTCGCGCACGACGTCCAGGAGCTGCACAATGTTGATGCCACCCGACAGATTCTGCAGGATCTTGATCTCACTGAGAGAAAGAGGGAGAAATAGTCAGCTTTACTGGCCTGCTTGCCGTTCTATACAGAGCATTGTGGATTCGCACCGCTTGATCTTCTTCTTCTTGACGGGCTTTAGAATCTTGATGACGCACTTGTTGTTGTTCACCACGTTGTAGCCTTCGAAGACTTCGCTGTATTTGCCGCGGCCGATCTTGCGCACGACTTCGTAATTGTCCTGGTTACTGTAAACAAGCATCATTAGATACACCGCGAAGGGGGTGAAGACACCAATTGGAGAGCCAGCCATGGCGTACCCCCACGTCACTTCGAGGTTCTCATAGTCCCAGTACTCGCGCGGCCGCGACGCGTTCACGTCGGCGTACACTCGCGCGCGACTCATCTGTCTGCCCGTGCGCTGTCCCACGCGGCCGAGCGCCTTCCCCCACAGCGTGATAAACTCCCCCGGGCGTTCCTTCCGCGCTTGCGCTTGCTGCTGCAAAAGACCCGCACCCACACCATTCGCTCACCATCGGATACCTTCGTGCAACCTAACCGTCCTCGCTGAATTAGCCTGGTATAGTTCAGGAGTAGGCTAATCAGTATGCGAGAACTTGCCCAAAGCAGACCGTTTTGGTGGTGGAGGCTAATAGGGGGTGTCAAACCTGCGAAAATCCCAGAATATAATGAGCCGTGAGGCCGCAAATAATCGGACAGAACTGGCCACAAAGACGAGACGTCACAAACCTGAGTCCCCATATTTCTCTGCTCCGATTATTGAAAAAGTTGGAAAAGTTGGTAAAGTTGGTAAAGTTGGAAAGTAGCGAGCTCCATTTCGCATACCCTCCCGTCGCAGCTCTCACCACTGGATAGCACTTGTTCAATTTGTGCGGATGATCGGCTCGATACGTCTTGGAAGGATGTCCCGGTCGACATATATGCCGCTAAGGTGCGCGGTTTCCCTTCGGTAACAACGAATTTGTGGTACAGAAAATGCTTCCACACCCTGTGTAAATCGCACAGTACTTCACTGCTTGACCCGGAAATGACGTCGGTTTTCCGTACTTTGTGGAAATAATCCGCTCATTTCCCGCGTCCAAATAAAACAAACCACCTCCGGAGGTGGTTTATCTCATTGTGAAAATGAGATGAGTGGGTCCATAAGAATGAGTATAAGCGCGGGAAAAAATGAGCCATTTTTTGGGCATGTTTGACACCCCCTAATAGAGGTGACCTGCATTCCTGGATGACACGGTGGCGCTTGGGATCATCAGCGAAAAGATGCGGCGAGTGTCTCTTCTCATGTCCCGTGTTCAGCCGCGCCAAGAGGATGCGGCGACTACTGTTCGCTTACTCGATTGGACAAAGGCACCACGCTTGGTGTATGGAGGGGATCCGATTGGTGCAAGGCAGACGTTTGGATGCATTGTGGTTCGTTTTTGTATCGCTTGCGATTGGCAATTCGAGCAACTCACCACTGGGAACTGAGGTGCGCAGCAACAACTTCGACATGTCGAGCGACGGCCGCCTTCGTGTTCGATGGAGAGCTGGTGGTTTCCGCCAGCTCCACCGTGGACGAGCTGAAGGAAGCGTTCAGCCGTGCTTTCACTGATTGGGCCGATGCATGCTGCCCGTTGTGGTCGCTGTCGCTGTCCTCACTACAGCTGATTGTTTTGCTTCATGGTGACTGATCATGGAAGAGCAACGACACATGATGATGTGTTTGGGAGGTGGAGCGACTGGTTGACAGAGAATCTCCTGCTTCAACGAACTGATCGCGAGCGAAGGAAGCCCCGCGGAGCCGGGGTCACTTCCGTCTGATGAGATCGACACTACCCTCACTTCGCAAGTTCCTTCAAGATGAACAAGGCCGCTGAGATCGTCGAGCGCGTGTCCGTACCAAGTGTGGAGAAGGCCCACCTCCAGGTCGAAGATGGCTCGTACGCGCCCGTCAAGACACCCGATGGCTTACCGGAGCTTGAAGATGGCGCTCTCCGTCAGGGTGGGCCGCCCAACATCTACAGCAAGGAGCACGTCGGTCTTCTCGTGCACTACTTTGGCTCAGGCATGATCTACAGTATCATCTACTCGCTCGTGTACCCGTTCCTGAACAACTACTTGCGCATGTCCGGTGTCGCGACGGCCTCGGCCAGTGTACTCACGGCACTGCCGTACACGCTCAAGGTGTTCTTTGGCATCTTCTCGGACTGCTACCCGATCTTTGGCTACCGTCGTCGTCCGTACATTGTCATCGGCTGGATCGTGTGTGCTGTGTGCTGTCTCGTCATGGCCGTCACACCCATCGGTAAGCCGTACTACCCAGACCCCAAGTACGCGTTTGTGGACCCCGCAACGCTACCAGCCGAGGTAGTTGCCTCCTTCAACAAGGACGCCCCCGGCTCGGGCTCCAAGTTCGTTGTGCTTTTGATCTTTGCCAACCTCGGCATGGTCATGGCGTTCACAGCATCAGGCGGGACGCTCGTCGAGCTCTCCCAGCGAGAACCAGAAAACGTGCGGGGCACGCTCCAGGCCATGATCTGGGTCTGGCGAGACTTTGGTGGTATGATCGCGTCGGCGCTCGTGGGTTTCGGGCTCAACAGCGCCGATTTCGGCGGCTCGTTTGACGGCTCGATTGGTGTCAGTGGTCTCATGATCATCTGTACGATCGTGTCGGTGCTCACGTGTCTCTCTGGCTGGTACAACATCACAGAGGAGAAGGCACCGCGCCTCTCTCTTCGCGCAGAGGCCGCCAAGCTGTTCGATCTGATACAGTACAAGGTCGTGTACTACGTGCTCGCCTTCCAGCTCTTCAAGAACATGTTTGCGTACATCGGCGTGACGGCAGCGTATCCAATCCAGAGCGTCTGGGCGCGCGTCGAACCTGTGAACAGCAGTATCGCGACCATTCTAACGTACATTGTCTCGGCGGGCGCACTTACGTTTGTGGCGAAGCGAGGTCTCCACTGGAACTGGAGATATATCATTATCGCCTCGCAGCTATCGGCGATCGTGATCGACATGTTCCCGACGTTCCTGACGATCTGGGATGTGCACCGTAGCCAGTGGTTCTGGCTGGGTGTTCCTCTACTCGAGCAGATCCCCACGAACTTCAGCTTCATCGTGTCGACGTTTGTCATGATCGAGGTCATGGACATTGGCAACGAGGCCACATTCTACGGTCTCATGAGTTCGGTCTCGTCTCTCGCGTCGCCCTTCTCGACGGTCATCACCAAGAACATTGACGCCAACTTTGACTTGGAGCTCGAGCTGCTACAGGCTGACACGCACTATGTGCGTACGCAGGTGACGTACGCGTACCTGTGTCAGTACGGCATGCAAATCCTGTCGCTTGTGTTCGTGTTCTTGCTGCCTCGCCAGAAGGCCGAGACGCAGGCACTCAAGCGCGAGGGCGCCAAGAGCTTCGCGGTCGGTGTAGTTACGGTTGTGCTGCTCACCTTCTTGCTTGTGTGGGCCGTCATGACCAACCTCATGTCCATCTACCCGTCCACGGCCTGCCTCGTCATCGCTGGCGGCACCGGGTGCCCGTGAGCGAATCAATCCTATTAAGAACGATTTCTAGGTCGGACACTAGTCGTCCTAGTCGTCGTTCAGTGCTGTGGGTGTAATACACTTTGCAGCTCTCCTCTTGAGATGGAAAAGCAGCTCCTCGGGCAGTGAGGTGACGGCCGAGCTGCTCGTCCTCTTTCTTCTGTGGGCCACCACCAAGTTGACCTCGGGCCCCTTCTCGTAGTTTGCCTGTAGAGCGGCTGTAGCTACTGACTCCAAGGCACTCCACAAGGGAATAAAAAAACGAATAAACCTCTTCACTCTCTCCCCCTGCTCTCATATCGCTTCGTGACTCACTTCCATTCACATCGTCATCCCAATTCACGCTCAAAGATCCGGGTTGGTTTCCTGTTGAAGGAATGTACTGACTTAGTGTGACGAAAAAGTCTATCCTTGAGGGGACTCGAACCCCCAATCTTCGCCTCCGGAGGGCGACGCCTTATCCATTAGGCCACAAGGACAGGTTATAAAACAGCGCCCACAAAGTTAATAATACCAGAAATAACATAAATATGTTTGTAACGTATAACCATCCTGTTTGAAAGATCTATTTGTAACATACAATGCTTCCTCGGCTGTTCACGGAGGAAAAGGTCGGCAGAGCTTCTGACAACAGCTCTGAACAGTGCTCAGCTGAGTCGTTGGCCATATTCCTAAATGCGACCATGTATCCAGATCCCCTTCGTGCCTACCCGACTGAACTTGCCCACAAAAGGCCGTTTCATTGCGTCGTGTAGCGCAACCTTGAAGCCACATCTGCCCAGCGGAGCTCGTCTTGGAAACTGCAAGCCTCAGTTCCACAATGTATTAATTCACACGACGTGCAAACGAAACTGGAAATATGCACAGTTTTGTGAGAAAGTATAAATGTTCACTTCAGAATACATTACTAGAGGCCACATTGCTTCTAAAGCCTCCACCCAGGCCTGTTCCGCAAGCTTACCAGCCTGCACTCGTGCCAGTGTGGGCTATGGTTCACTTGCATGCCCTCTCCACATTTGCACTCCGCCTGGCTACCTCACCGCAGGATGCTTCCGTGCTCTCGTCGAGAGCTACGCATTCTCCAATCTTCGCGCTCGCAACCAAGCCCCACATGAAGCGTAAAGCCCTTTCGACGGTCGCTGTGCTAGTCGCGTGTGTCGTGGCATTATTGCGGACACCTAATGGCCACGCGCTCAACCTTAAGCTCTCCGGTATCAACTATGACTTTCGCCGCGGGCCCGATTGGGACGACCAGCGCTGCAAGACCAGCGCCGTCATCACGAAGGAGATGAAGCTCCTGCAGACCATCACCAACCGCGTGCGCATCTACAGTCTGACCGACTGCAATGTGCGAGACGTGCTGCGCTCCGCGACGACGCTCAATATGACTGTGTGGCTCGGCCTCTGGGTCAGCAACAACACGTCCGTGTTCACCAAGGAGCTGGCGATGCTCAAGGCGCTCATTTCAGAAAAGCTCGTCACCAACAAACTCGTTGACGGCATCAACGTCGGTAGTGAGTCGCTGTACCGCAAGGAAGTGACGCCGCAAGTGCTGATTGAAAACTACAAGACTGTCAAGACTGCACTCACGGCCAGCAATCTTAAAATCCCGCTCTCAATCACCGACACACTGGACGTGCTGGTCCTGCACCCCGAAGTTGTCGCCGTGCAGGACGTTGTGACGTTCAACGTGTTTCCCTTTTGGAATAGGATTGCCATTGACAAAGCCGTTGACGACTTGGAGACGTCGATCAACAATGCGACCAACTTGACCAACGCCAAGCCCTTTATCATCGCCGAGACTGGTTGGCCAGCCGGAGGCTTCAACGTACGTGGCTCCGAGGCTTCCCCGACCAGTGCTGCGGTACGTACCTATTCATCTACGCGGTGTGTGCCTTACTCCTGCTAATCCTAAGAGTGTCTACTTCCTCCACTAGCGGTACATGAGCGAGTTCGTGGCGTTGGCGACCAAGAAAGGCTGGAAGTATTACTACTTTGCCGGCTTTGACACGCCGTACCGCAAAGAACTGGACAACCAAATGGACTCGGTCGAGGCGTACTTTGGCATTTTCAATGTCTCGGGCAAGCTCAACACGCACTATGAAGCGTTGACGATCAACGTAACCAACATGCCCGACGGCCTCGCAATCCCTCTCGACAACACCGTGCCAACGCCAGCGTCGGGAGTTGCCCCGCGGTCTCGGCAAGGGTGGCTGCTGATTGTCGCCGCACTGACGTTCACGGTGACGATACGGTAGACTCCTCGAAAGGAGTTACAATACTCTCACGTGTGTGTCCGTATCCCTGACTGCAGTAATCAGTGGACAGAATGGAGGGATGATTGAATGCATGAGTTTGGCAGACACACAGGGGCGATTCAGGTGATGGCAGCGGCCGACTCGTCTTCGTCAGGAGAATCCGCAACAACGCGGCACTTATACATAGCGTGCCGGTCCAGTGTATCGCAGAAGAAGAGGAAGGCCAGGACGCCAGTGCTGTCGGTCTATTGCTGTGTGACACAGCGCATGAGTCTTTGGCTGCAAGGGGCGCGGTGCGTAAGCAGGAGATACAGTTCGGTTGCCGGGCATATTCCTGAATACGATGCAAATCTTCCAAGTTTTCGAGCCTCACCCGTGCATCATGGGAAGGTGGCAACTTCGAGGTGCATCGTGTATTAGAAATGTGTCCTTGAACCCACAATCACCCACCCAAAGGCTCACTCATCAAAGCATACCATGATATATCTATTTATAGAATACTCAATTCAATCCTTATCTATTGCGAATCCCAGTGATGGACGGATTACTTCTAGCAAGAGTATCCATTATGAGAGGTTTGATTGCTCGTCTCTTTCGCCATTCGTGTTCTTGAACGCCACCACCCAAACCCAGTTCCAGCCAGTTAGTCACCAGGCCGTGCCCAATAATCGCGTCATTACAGGACGACCACCGCGCCATCCGCCCAGCAGAGCGCACCGTACTCTCCGTTCTTCGCGGTCCCGAAGAGCGCCTTCTCCCATCTCGCCCCACATGACTGTCTCCAAGACGAGCGTGCTGCTCGCGGTCACGACTGCGTGTCTGGTGGCGTCGCTGTGGACGCCGACCACGCACGCACTCAACCTCAAGCTCTCCGGTATCAACTATGACTTTCGCCGCGGGACCGACTGGGATGTCGAGCGCTGCAAGACCAGCGCCGCCATCACGAGGGAAATCAAGCTCCTGCAGACCATCACCAACCGCGTGCGCGTCTACAGTCTGACTGACTGCAACGTGCGCGACGTGCTGCGCTCCGCGACGACGCTCAATATGACTGTGTGGCTTGGTGTCTGGGTCAGCAACCGCACGTCCGTGTTCACCAGGGAACTGGCCACGCTCAAATCGCTCATCTCGGAGAAGCTCGTCACGAACGAACTCGTTGATGGCATCAACGTCGGTAGTGAAGTGCTGTACCGGAACGACACGACGCCGCAAGTGCTGCTCGAGAATTTCAAGGCCGTCAAGAATGTGCTCACGACCAGCGGCCTCACGATCCCGCTCTCGATCACCGACACGCTCGGCGAGCTGTACAAGCACCCCGAGGTCGTCGCTGTCCAAGACGTCGTGACGTTCAACGTGTTTCCCTTCTGGAACAAGGTCGCGATCGACAGTGCCGTCGTGGATCTCGAGGCGTCGATCGACGCCGTGGGCAACATGACCAAGGCCAAGCCGTTTGTGATCACCGAGACTGGTTGGCCGGCCGGTGGCTTTGACAAGCGAGCCTCCGAGGCCTCACCCACGAGTGCTGCGGTACGTACAGTAGCTCTTGCTGCATACCTGGCTTTTGTCTCGCGAATCGCTCATCTCATCTCTTCTTTTCCGCCCCACAGCGATACATGAAGGAGTTCGTGACGTTGGCGACCAAGAGAGGCTGGAAGTATTACTACTTTGCCGGCTTTGACACGCCCTATCGCAAGTATGTGGACAACCAGAAGAACTCGGTCGAGGCGTATTTCGGCATCTTCAATGCCACCGGCAAGCTCAACACGCACTACGATACCCTCACGATCAACGTGACGAACATGACGGACGGCGCGGCGATCCCCATCAGCAAGACTGTGCCGGCACCGACGACCGCGCCGCCAAAGTCGTCGGCAGTGCGGTCGCTGCAAGCGTGGCTCTTGGCCGTCGTTTCACTGGCGCTCACGATCACACTGTGGTAGATTAGTCAGCTTCTTCCATCGGCACCTCCGTAATTTTTTGTACTTGTTGTATATGCCACGAGGATACCCATCTACGCACGACATCATTGGGGCCAGCGAGAGCACAGAGCATGAATAAATAGTTGCGTGTTTGAAAGCGAGATACCTGGCGTCTCGTCTATAGGATAGTAGTAGTAATACTAGTACAGTTTCTTCGTTCATCTCGTGGAGACGGACGTGCCAACCAACGCGTGCTGGTGGTTGCACACTGCGAAGGGCTCGGGCGAAGGCGACTTGGCCACGACGCGGGAGAGCACGACGTCAAACGACTGGCACCACCACGTATCGGTGCGGTACTTGATGGCGCCAAAAGTCCCGCGTCGATCGTTCGTTCGGAACGCGTGCATGTGGACGTGGTCGATGCTGTTGAACGGCGGCGTGTGGAAGGCGAACTTACACCCGACCGGTGACGAGTCGTCCTCCAGAACGAGCTGCGCGACCTCGCGCATGTGGGTGAGCAGCTCCGTGTCGCACGGCGTCAGCGCGTTGATGTTGCGGATGTGGCAGCGCGGCACGACCAGCACGTGCGAGTCCGAGACGGGCGCGAGCGGACGAAAGACGGCGACGCGCTCGTCCTCGTAGAGAAACTCGCCGTCGTGGTCGCGCAGAATGTCGCAAAAGCGACAGCACACGACAGCGCCGTCGTGGGCGTACGTGACGCCTTTGCGGGACACGGACGGCTTGGTGCTGTGGGAAGATGACGACGATGAGGAGGAAGACGAGGAGAAGGACGACGTTGACGACGCCAGCGACGAGAGCGACGACGACGAGAGACGGCTCGTCGAAGAGCGCGGCGACAGCGACTTGCTGTCGCTCGGACTCGAGGGGGCCGTGGGGGCCGCTCCGCAGCGCACAAGGCCCAGCGCACGCCGCAGGCCGCGGCGGCGGAAGCTCCGAGTCTCTGTCATTTACACGGGGAGTGGGAGGGGCGTGGGTGGGAAAAGGAATATGCTCGAATGAGGTCCGGTCGGGCAGCAGAGAATCGCCCATTCGGACCTGTTGACATTCGTGTGAGAACAGCCAGCATTACGCCATCGCCAGCTCTTAAAACCAGTGGCAATAGACTATCGGTATACAAATTCCAAGTATAACGTAAAGCCACCGATGAGCTAGTGCCCCACGCGCCACCATAAGGTCAGTGGAAAGGTGAGCACGGCCATTGAGGTTTTTTACGCGCTTTTCTGTTCTCTGATGAAAAACCTCGGGGGATGGTCTCCCGGCTCACAGTGAGTAAATTGAATCTATGGTTCGGTTCAACGAAACCCAGAGACTCACCATTCTTGAGTCTCACCAGAGCTCTGTGACAATGCGACCAGTCTCGAGTGAAGCCGTGAGAAAGTGCGCTGCCGGATCTTCCTCGTGGCACTGATTAGTGGGGAAGTGGCCGTGCTCACGCAAAGCATCGACGATTGTGCGCTTGACGGCCCGGCCCATGGCGAGACTGCCGCACACAAACACGTAACCGTCGTGCTCCAGCAGGTGCCGCGCGACTAGTGCGCCCTGCTCAGCCAGCGCGTCCTGGACATGCTGCAGCCACCACGAGGTGATTTCGTCAGGGCGTGATCCCGTAAAAGAGTATACGGTATACAGTTTGAGCAATCCAGTTCGGGAACGTACCCGCTTGGGCTGATTGGGCGAGTCCGAGAACTCGACAAAGAGGTCGTCGAGGTAGCCGCGTTCGTGGGCGCGGGCTATGTCGTAGCCGTAGAGAAAGTCGAGCTCGCGCCGCCGACAGCCGTAAAACAAGTAGGCCTGCCGGTGGTTCTTGTCGTCCGAGGCCTCCTGCTCGTGCTCGAGGTCTTGGAGGAACGCGCGGAACGGCGCGATGCCCGTGCCGGCACTGATGAGCATGAGCGGCCGGCGGTCGCCGTGTGGAAACACAAACGACGATTGGAAAAAGGTGGCGCGTACGCTGTCAGTGCCTGGCTCTAGAGATGCCAGGTAACTCGAGCAGCGCGGCGTCGGCTGCGACGCGAGCTTGCGCAGTCCGAGCGTGATCGAGACTGTATCGGGATCCAGCCGACGCGACGACGACACGGTGTAGTACCGTGGGGCATTGAGCGGCGCGATCTGGTAGAACGATGCAAAGTCGAGCTGCACCGATGGGAAGAGATCCAAGACGTCGACCAGCGTGAGTCTCTGCGCCGGCCTGCCGATACAATAGAGAAAACCCCAGCATGAGCGTTTGTAGCTATAGAATTGGATAGATCAGGAGGGCGTACCTTTCCGCATGGATCGTCTCCAGAGCATTCGGCGTCAGCAGTGCTTGGGCCTCGTCGTCGTCGGTCGCATAGGCAGCGAGATGGCGCAAGAAACTCGGCCGTGGGGTCGAGACCAGGTCGAGCGACCACGTGAGCGCGTCTTGCACTGACGCGATCGTGTCGAACGGACGCTCTACTGCTGCTGCACCATTGGAGACTTTGGTTGACGCCTTGGGGGTGATCGTAAACACGAGGTCGGGATCCACCTGAAGCCGCGCCATCGCACGCTCGACAATGCTCGTGTCGTTGGGCACAAACACAGCGATGTTGGAGGCGTCGTCGCCGATCTGGTCGCGCTGGTCGTTGGCGATCTCCAAATCAATGTGGCGCACGGACCGCACAAAGCCGTCCCGCGTCGTGTGCGGGTGGCTGATGAGCTCGTTGCGTTTGACGGTGTACAGTAGCCGGTCGTTCCGTCGCATTTGCTCGCGTTGCTCGGCGCTGGGCTCGGCGTCGAGGAAGTGGATCGTATACTTTAGCTCGGGCTTGGTGGGCTTTGTCGGTGGCGCTTGGAGACTCAGTTCATAGTCCAATAGCTGCTCCTACATAGCCACCCAGAGTAACAGTACCAGTCAGCCATCTTGAGTGGCAGATACATTCTCCAACATACAGCCTCGCCGTACTTGGTAGACCAAGAGCACACAGTTGGGGCAATCGAGCTTGCAGCACTCGTCGTCCTTTGGTGGCACGGGCCGCTCGCGCCGCCGCGTCGCGACCACTGGCGTCGGCTGGCGACCCCACAAGATTCGCGTTTTTCAGAACCTTTTTCCTTCAGGCACCTATTATTGGGTTGCTTACATTTGAGAGGCGACGCTTCATGGCCATTTCGCGTTCGAATTCTATGAACGCATCCATGCCGGAAGCCGAGAACGCACGCGCACTCGTGCCGACGGACAATGGCGGCGGCCGCAGGCGCGCCCGTGGGACAGCGGCTGCGTCTGCGACATGTGCAGCGAATGCCGGCGCGTGCACACGCAGCACGTGCCATGAAGAATGCCGCGGAAGCCGCACGGCGCTCGTGAGCATGGTCGTCGGTTGAGATGATACTGATTGATGGTGGACGTCTATCAGCCGTTAGCCAAAAAACGTCAGCAGAGAACTCTTCGTTTCGGATTATGCCTAATATTAGAGTAGGTTTAGGACGTAAATCCTAGATAAAGGCTCTAATCAGGATCGACTACACTGTAGCCATCTCGGACGAATCAGCCCAGCAGACTGCCGAGCTCTTCGTTGGCGTGGCGGCGGCGACTGTCACGGAACGCGCGTAGTCCAAGGAACACGCAGATACCGACGACGCCGACTAGGAAGAATGTCCAGAGGTACTGGCCGACGCTAAAGCCGCCCGACGAGTCAGAGGGATTGCTGGGCGGCGCTGGCGCCGTGCAGTTGCGTGGCGTGCGGCCAAACTCGACAGCCTTGAAGAAGCTGTCGATGTCACAGAGAGCTACAAACAAGCCGAAGGGTTAATACCGATATCTTCCATCAAAGGAATGGAAGCAACGTACTGTCGGTGCATTCCGGGACCTTGAGAGGCTGGCCCTGGAACAGGAGCCGCACGGCATGGCCACCCGCCTTGGTCTTGTACAGCTCAAACGCCAGCACACCAGCGTACGGCGTCCACTTGCGATCCCACTCATCGCGCTGAATGGCCGCGAGCAGCGGCATAATGGTCGAGTCGTGGGCTATGAAAAACGCACGAAAGAAGCGTTAGTTCAGTACGATATGAATGCGTTTTCTTTTCCCAGTACGTACCCATGGTAATCGCCAGGCGCGGCGCCGCCGATCCGTTTAGCACGGGATCCATCTTATTGAGAATTTCAGCTACGAGCGGCTGCATGGTCACCTTGGCGTACCATGACTCGTTGTACGTGAGGTAGAGTCCCTCGCGCACTTCGACCTCGTGGAAAACATTCGTGAAGAGCTCTTCGTCAACGCCCGCCGGAAGCGCCAGGTCGTTGCAGCGTGCAATGCTCAGGCACTCGAGGATCGAGTCCCACGAGAAGTTGCCCACGCGCTTTTGGAAATCCTTTTCGAGTTGGTGGAGCGCCGGGTCAGCCTTGTGCTTCATGAACTCGGGCGAATAGTTGGACAAGTTGCCAATGTAGCCCATCATGGGGCAGTTGCGATCGTTGCCGCCAATGTAATCGTTCGAGTAATCGAACGTGTGCCACTGGAGCATCGCATCGAGGTTCGCGTTGGATTCCTCCGGTGGGAAGAGACCGTCCACGAGCGCATGGCCCGAGCCCATAGTGCGCTCCTGGTCGTCACTGCGCAGATAGATACTGCCAGCGGGGGCGTTCTGTTGGATGGAGATATATCTCACCGTGGTTAGATCGCAGTAGCGACATGGATACACTCACAATCATCGGTTAAACGTACCTTGAGCTCGTCATCGGCAAAGAGCTTGAGTGCGCCGTCACCGATGTAGGCATCACGCAAGTACTGGCCGTTGACGAGGTGCTGCTCGCGGCCAAGCGGGAGGAGCGCGCCGACCACGCAGTTGCCCCGGAGGATATTGTTTCCGGGCAGGTAGACCTTGGAGTAGAGGCGCCCGTAGCCCTTGGTCTTGTACCCAATGTTCTGGGACTGCAAAGCAACAATTGTTAGAACCTAATCGTCCCCCTTGCACCATTGTGCTTCAATGTTAAACGCTGTTTCCCACCGAAACAATCGAGTCGTCGCACGACCACTTGCCCTCGACCGGATTGTTGCCGGCGCCGTCCCAGCAAAACACCTTGGCGTACGGCGCGCGGGCGCCATGACGAGCGACGAGCTGCACTTGCTCGAGCGACGCCACGCGTGCTTGCTGCTCGGGCGTGAGCGGCGTGATCGTCGCGCCCTTGATCTGCTCGAGATCATTGCAGTACGCGTGCGGCTTCCAGCCATCGAACGGCCCCGTGGCCGCCGATCCAACAGCCACCACCAGCGCGGCGCTGAGCAGTCCAGAGACACGCGCACTCGTCCACATTTGCTTAGCTTGCGCACTTGGTCAACGGAGACGGAATAACGGGTGAAGGAGACGGAAGGAAGCCCGTGGTGGAAGGGTGAAGTGGAGCTGTTGCCGAATCTCCACGTTTAGATACCTTTATTTTAGCCAACCAGAAGCCGACATATCCAATTTCAACCAATCAACGTGGTGTCTCATGCCCGTTTGACATGGAAACTGAAGCGCTGTCCCAAACGGTGTATTAGCGATTGTACGCGGCCCTAGTTTACGGGCATATCCCATCGTCCCATTATGGACCACATAGGCTTCCTGGCAGCATTTCCAACACCTCTCTTCATTCGTGGTCGCCATACCCATGGGAAAGAAGGCATGTTTTCGTCTGCGCCGTCGAGATTCTTTTTGGACGCTACTACAGTCCATTCGGCGGTTCCATATGGAATCCATTTGCTAGATCCATTTGCTGCCCAGTTGGGAAGATTCGTGCTTTCCCTGTCAAATACGATCGTAAACTACATTCAATGGGACGGGGGTACAAGGTTCGCGCGTTATTTTGGCGCTAAGTTCGTTTACCCCAAATGGGCAGCGAATGCACTGGATGGATCCATTCGACAAGTCCATTCGCTGTGGCGTTGAAGGCAAAACTCCGAGTGCACAAACCGACAAACTCAGAGCAAAGAGAAAACAAGAAAGTCAGAGCAACAACGAACATATATTAGGAGCGTAGAAAAAACTTGTAGCGCTGTCTACA
>JAADXL010000903.1:0-14732 GCA_023337755.1 Pythium aristosporum
CCCCCCCCCCCCCCATCATCAACATCAACGCCTCCACCAATCTCTTCTCTCACTCGCCTCGAAAATAATCTAGCGAGATGTTCGCAAGCACATTGTACCACTGCCAGGCCGGCGGAGCGTGGTCACTTGTGCGAGGGAACTCGACCGACATTCGGGACACACGCGTAAAGTCATCACTCACGGATTCACGCGCTGCCTCCTCGAGTTCGCGTCGCTGTTCCACCAGCAACTGCACGGCCTCACGGAATCGCAGCTGCTGGGGCGTTGAGACGACTGCAGGTGGCACCACAGGGAGCTGGCCATTGTCACGAGCGTCTTCTCGCACGGCATCCCGGAGTATTTCGACAAGCTCTTGTGGATCGACTTGGATCTCAGCAAGCGCTTCCGAGAGACCTTCCTGAAGCGGGAAGCTGGCGGCCGTCTCGTCGCCCAGAAGCAGCTGGTCAATGCTCATTGCGTTCGAGCCTTCTGTGATAGAGTCGTCAATGATCGCGACGACAAACGCGAGCGGATCACACAGCATGAGGGTCTGCTCCAGTAGTGCAAACGCGGGTGCGACCATGGGCAGAAGCATCGAGACCAACGACAAGAGCTGCTTGCGAATGATGCGATCGCGCTCCGCCTGCGCTTGATGCGCGAGTGATTCTCGCAGTCGGTTGAATGCGTCATGAAGCGTGGTCAGTCGGGACTGCACGGTCTCCATTTCGGCCATCGTTCGTCTTACGTCGTGCTGCAGCGCGATGACCCAGTCGGCCCCTTGGACATGGACACGAGGGAACCGCACTTCCAGTCGGTTTTCTGTCTCCTCGCTGATGTACCTCCGACGACAGGCTTCCTTGAAGGCCTTGCGAAAGAAAATGGCCGACGGCTCGTCGAGGACGAGCTTGTGGTCAAGCACGTGGTCAAAGGCAGTCGCGAAAAGCGTGTGGATGTTCCGTTGGCACAGCGGGAAACGGCACAGCTCAACCAACGTGAAGAGCCACTTGAGGTCAAACGCGTGAGTGACCAGTGGGACGAGCCCGATGAGATCCGAGGCGAGAATCGGAGCGTGCGGGCACCTGGAGAGGAGCGCTTGCGTTTGCTCGTGGAATGCTCGTGCGTGTCGAACTTGCGTGACCAGCCGGCGCATCTGCTCACAGACGGTCTCGTCGTCATCATCTCGAGTGACCAGCAGTTGGTCCATAGTCCACAGGCGGTCAGCGGAATCGGCATCGAGTTGAACACAAGGGGAGGAGTCGTTCGGGGAGAGTCGCACGTCCAGGAGGAGCCACTGCAGAACCTTGAGAGTGCGGTGCTTGATGGCGAGCCGAACCGCAGGTACACAGTGGGCCCACGCCTCCAGCACTTCGGCCTTGGTCTGGTGGAGATGCGCTGCTTGCACCCTCACAACGACCTTGAGCTGTGCAAGGTCTCCGGTAGTCAAGAAAAAGTTGATCAATCGCGAGGCATAATCCCAGCCAGGTCCGGTCATTGTTCCAGCGTGACTCGTGAACATAGCGACCGCTGTGGTGCAGTTGTAGATCGAGATGGGCTGCGCAGCAAACTGCAGCACGAAATGCGACACATCAGTGCCGTAGTTAAACGCCGGGATGGTCAAGAATGCTCGCTCCGTTTCTTCACAGCGATCGGTGAGCTGCGTGACCAGCTTCTGAAGCGCTGTCGACAGCTTGGTGAGCGTCTCGACACGCTGCGGGACGCCGGCCTGGCGCTGGAAAGCCCTCTTGAAAACGTGTGGACGCTTGAACGCATCCTGGAGAGCCTCCTTGAGGAGCTGATCAAACGAGGCGGCGATAGCTGCAGGAGAGACCACTCCACGGGCGTCCAACGACACGAGCCGATCAATCGTGTCGCGCGCGGTTTCAATGAAGGCCATTGTCTTGGCCCCAGGCAATTCGGTATACTTGGCGGCCTTCTTGCGTATCTTGTCGAGCACCTTGAGCCAGACGCCGTGGTAGTCGTTGCGGACGCGCTTGCGAGGAGTGAAATGCGGCTGGACTGACAGGATCTTTCGCTGCGACGAGTCGCGCACGACAGTCAGTGAACGTAGCTCCTGACCGGGTCGCGGTGAAAAGTAGAACACTGCACCACGATGGGACGGTCCAGTGCCAACCGTCAATTGACGACCAAGACTCGTCGTGAACGTGAGTGAGCAAACGCACGAGGGGGTACGTCGGCCACTTGCAGACGTGAGGTATTCGCCCGGATGCAATAGGAGACTTGTATGCTTGGAGGACAATGCAAGAGGGGAGGACTGAAACGGCTGAGAGAACTTGAACTGGACGTCCCTCAGTACAGGCGCCCCCTGAGAGGACAAAGAAGCAGTGACGATGCCCACGATGTGGCTGATGTCACAACGTGTGTCCGTCGAAAAGGCGTCGTCACCCATGGGTGCTTGGAAAGCGAAACGGTAGTGGAGAGGTCGTGTTTATCCCTGGAAGGAATATTGTGGAATGAAGACAAAGGAATCGGCTGTTGAACCAAACACACCAAATCGGCCTGAGTGGTTACACGCTGGATGCGCCCAGCAGTAGTGAGAAAATGTTCAGCAAGGCAGAAACGAAAGAGGATGGTGAGACGATCTAAATCGTGGCTTCATAGGAGCTTGAACCGGTGGAGGCGTGCCATAGAATCCATATGCTGCATTCAACTTTCTTTCTCATTTCTCCTGGACTCCTGGACCCCTTCAGCTTGCTCAAGTCACGAAGTACGGGTTTGGAGGACAGTATCGAGAGATATAGTCACATGAGAATGAGAATTTCTCTCGAAACCGCCGCCTTTGCCTCTGAACCGTTTCTTTCGGTCTCGCTCCTGTTTGTGTTCAGCAATCAGACGCGTTCATAGAGAAGAGA
Source organism: Pythium aristosporum (assembly GCA_023337755.1). NCBI lineage: Eukaryota > Oomycota > Peronosporomycetes > Pythiales > Pythiaceae > Pythium > Pythium aristosporum. Next base: position 2,850 of record JAADXL010000903.1, read on the forward strand.
CCCATTTGGGTGCAGCTTGAAGATAGCGGTATGCAACACGCGTTCAGTGTCTGATTGCGCGCGGCCATTTTGCACATCCGCGTGATATGTTCTGCCCCCCTGGATTGGCCTTTTTGGCGAGCCTAGATTATCATGGGCTACGACCATTGACACGAGCAGGCTCGACTTTCCATCCCACAACTCTCGTCTCGCGCCATCCCAACCGCTTCCATGGCACGACGTCGTTCCTCAACATGGATCCTTTCTCGCATGCAGTTCAGATAGTCCATGCTCATTTGAGGTGGCATCACAGCCCCTTGAGAACTCCAACTCTCCGATTACCTGTGACATCTCATACAATACCCTTGAGAGTTGATCCTCGGAGAGCTTCTTTTTTTCAAACCTTCTTATTTGCTGGCTTCCAATCCTGATGAACGCGGCGGTGGTGCGAGCGATCCTCGCGCGGGAGTTCCCGGGCGTCGACACGTCGAGCGCGCGTGTGCGGCGCGAGCACGGCGGCTGCTCCGACAGCGCGTGCTTCCGCGTGGATCTTCCTGGGTCCTCTCCGTCTTCTCCATCACCTCAGTCGCTCTTTGTCAAGGTCTCCGATAACCCAATTGTGTGCGACCGCGAAGCCCACGGCCTCCGTGCGCTGGCAACGACGGACACCATCCGCGTTCCCCACGTCCACGGCGTTGGTCGTCAGGGCAACATGGCGTATCTCATCCTCGAGTTCCTCACATTACGCCAACACGCAAATGATTATGCAGCACTCGGCACAGCGCTCGGCCGGCTCCATGCAGCCCCAGCCAGCGACGCCAATGGAGACGCGCGCTTTGGCTTGGACGTCGACAACTTTTTGGGGGCGACACCGCAGCAAAACATGCCTCGTCAGCAGGACTGGGTCTCGTTCTTCCGGACGAATCGGCTGGAATTCCAACTAAACTTGCTACGGCGCGATCGTGGCGTGGACCCAACATTCGTGCGTCGCGTCCAGCACGTGACGGACTGCGCGGGCCAATTCTTTGATCCGGACGAGAAGATCCAGGCGAGTCTGCTACACGGTGATCTGTGGCAGGGTAACTGGGGCTTCACGGAGGAAGGAGAGCCCGTGATTTTCGATCCGGCCTGTTACTATGGCCACAGCGAGGCCGAGCTCGCCATGATGACGCTGTTTGGCAGTCTACCTGCCTCGTTCTACAAGGCCTACGAGACCCACGTGCCGCGTGCGCGACGGTTTGCTGATCGCGTACCATTGTACCAGCTCTACCACGCGCTGAACCACTACACCATGTTTGGTGCCGGGTACAAGAGCCTCTGCGACGAACTGCTGACGCAACTCGAAAGCACGATCTCGAAAGCGAGTGGTCCAGCGACCGACGCACGAAGGGGTTGGCATTTCTTACAGGATTCCATTATTGATTGATAAACACTGCAATACAGAGGTGTGTTTCCACCTGCGATATAAAAGAACAAACAATGCAGCCTACGACAGCAAGAAGTCGAGTGTGTGGCGTGCATCGACGCCGGTCGGCTCGGCGTCTGGCTCGGTGGGCGTTTCGACCGTGCGGGTTTCATTCCCCTCACTCTCGTCCTCCAAGATAACGACCACGCGTGGGCGTTTGCTCTGCACGACGCGCTCGACTGGCTCCAGTCGAGTCCGTGTCGCACTGTCCATCTTCTCTTCCTCAGCGTCCTCGGGGTCGACGAGCATGCTCTCCTCGGCGACACCCACGACCTGCAGGATCTCGGCGGCTCGTACAGGATCCCCGAGCGCCGTCGCCAGCACCGCGAAAAAGTCCGTCTCGACGTCGTGGCGCACGAGCAGACCCGTCGTCTTGTCGAAGTGCAAGTGGAAGACGGCGTCCGCACTGAACGACTTGCCCAGCAGTTGCTGCGTGAGGTCGGCGTCCTTGAGCACAGCCGGGAACACGATTGCCAGCGCCGTGGGCGTGAACGATCCTTGGAATGTGAGCGCCGCACGCACCGTGATCTGCTCGTGCTCGCGTGGGTCCCCCTCCTCGTCGTCGTCGCTTCGACTTCCCGGTAAAATCTCGGGCGCCGGCACGTCGCAGCGACGCATCCCAAAGTACTGCGTGTACCGGCGCCACTGCTCGAGCAGCATGTCGCGCCCAAAGCCCGTGGTGCCGATGGACAAGTCTTCATCAGCGATGGCGTGGATGACCGACGCGGGGCGGCGATCTGCGGGGCGGCGATCTGCGGGGCGGAACCCACGGCGAAACACACTAAAGTATTGGTTTACTTTTCTGAGGATCGAGACGTCGAGGTCGTACTGCGTGACAAGCGCGCGCGCGTAGAGAATCGAGCGGTACGTCGTGAGCGACGCGATCTGCTGGTGGAGGTTCTGGACGTCGAGCGTGAGGTTGTAGAGTTTCGACTGCACGCGCTGCGTCGAGTTGGCGTGGGGCGCCAACACGATCGCGTGCTTGGATGCCGTGGCTTTATTCGAGGCCTTTGCCTTGGCCTTGCGACGCGGGGCGCTTGTCGACGGGGGGCGCACAGCGCCGGCCAACAGCGTGGCCGAGACAGCGTGGTCCTCCATGGGATCTTTTCTTTCGTTGGAGACGGCGAGTCTGCGAGTGCCGCCTCGCAGAAGCAATGCAGTATTGTTTAGAGTCAATGGAAATAGTGTTTCGCAAGAGGAGCCTTGACAGTCGACAGCAGAATACCCACTTTCTCCCCCCAAAACAAGGTTTTGGCCAATCGGGGTCAAACGAAGGAGAGATCGAACAAATCAGGATGCCATTTCTTCTACGGATTTGGTCTCTTTTCTTTTGCACACAAATATCGAAACACTGCGGTAACAAGGACAAGCGATTTTCAGAACCACCCAAACTTACGTGACGTTCTTCCTCCACACACTTGGCCCATACGCACCCTCTGGGGTCCCCCTCCGCCGCCTTTGACACCAACCGGGTCACAAATCCATCTTTTGCTGTGCTCCCCACGCGTCAGACCCTCCAGCACGCTGTGAACATTAATTGGCGGAGACGACGAGTCGTGTATTTGCCTTTGAACACACTGGATCTCGATCTGCTACACTAGACTACCATTCATTGACTACCGTCCTATTCGTACTCATAATAATACTTAATCTGGGGGGCCTCGTCCGGTCACCTCACCCACTGGCGCTGCTGGGTCTCGTGGCTCAGCTTGCGCTCATTGTCGCGCGTGAGCTCGAACGTCTTTTCAGCCGCGAGTTGCAGCGACTTCATCTGCGCGTAGAGTTTTTGGAAGTGGTCCTGCGACGGGTCCCCCGTGGGCCGCAGCTCGTCCACATCCTGGGTCTTGTGGCCGTCCGAGGTCGACCGCGGTGGTGGCGGCGGCGGCGCCCTCCGCGATAGCACGGTGTCGGCCGAGGCGCTTCGGTACGGCGTGACCTGCTGCGGGCCCACTGGCACAATCTGCTGCTGCAGCTTCATCTGGGAGTCGCTCATCTCGTACTGGCTCGCCTCCCGCTCCACCTCCTGAAGCTGCCGCTGGTACTCCAGGTACAGCTCTTGCTTTCTCTTCTCGTGCTGCTGCTGCTTGCTCATCTGAAACAACTTGGTGGGCGGTGCCTGCTGCTGCTGCGGTTGGCTGTCACCGTCCTCACTATGCAGATCGATCGACTGGCCATCGTCGTAGTCGAAGGAGAGGTCGGTGTACACTTCACTTGGCGCCGGCCCGTGCCGGTACCGCGTCGACCCGCGCGGGTCCATGATCTTGCTGTACGCGAGCGAATCGACGTCCCTCTCAATCGCCGACGTCGTCGTGAACGTGGTCCCCCGATGGTGGGGGGAAGGGGGAACAGGATGCTGGCGACGGTGATAGCCACGGCTCGTGCTACCGCTGCTGCTGCGGCTGCGGCTGCTGACCGTGTCGCTGTGCGTACCGGCAAACGAGAACGTGCGGATCTTGTGGTCGGTCGTGTTGGTCCACGGCGTGATGGGCAGGCCCACGTGCATCTCGGCGGCGATGCGCACAGCATCTTCGTTCACGACGCGGAAGAGACACGTCTTGCAGAACTCGTGCTTCTCGACCTTGAGCTCGAGCCGCCGGTTGGCCTTGCTCAGCTTCTTTTGAACGCGGCAGCGCGTACACACGCGAGCGTCGCACAGCGCGCAGTCGTCCAGGCGGCCCGTGAGCGTGGCCTTCTTATGGCATAACTCGCACGCGTCGCCCGTGTTCATGGTCTCCTTCTGGGTCGTGTGGCCCACGTACACGTCCTTGTTCTTGAGGATCCAGCTCAGCTTGACATTGTGCGAGTACCCGAGCGACTTCCATGACGCACCCATGGACTTGGCTGCCTTGGCAACTGCCACGGCCTCTGGCGCTGACCCGTTGGGCTCAACGTAGTTGATAGTGTAGACCTCAATCACGTCCGGCGCGAGCTGGCGAAAGATAAACATGGTCGAGATGCGCGACCGCAGAATGCCCGTGCGTTCTTCGAGTGACGGACACTCGGGCACGTAGGCGTCCACGGAATGGAGCAAGTGGTAGCCAATGCCCTCGGCGGCAAGCAGCCCCGATGACTGCACGACGATGAAGTCTCGTGGCGCCACCACGGCGTTGAAGCCGCTTGGTGGTGATTTGACCAGCCACTTGAGTGCGAGGAATCGAAACGGGTCGGCCGGCGACGCGCCCTGCATCTCGTGGAGCACCGAGCAGTCGACAATCTCGTCGTTCACGTACGAAGTCTTGACCACGACCGACGCCGGGTCGCGCACGGCCGTGCCTAGCAGCATGTCGTCCATGCGGCCGCGTACCGTGCCGGCAGCCACGAGCTTGGGCAGCAGCGGTGGTGAGTTCGCACGCATGCGGGACGCATTGCCCAGAGGACCAAACGCTCGCTCGTTCTGGTTGGTGAGCTCCTTGTACACAGTCACATTGTCGTGCTTCTTGATGATCTTGTACTGGGACTTGGACATGACACGGTTCTGCTTGTGGACAAAGTCGTGAAACTCGTTGAGATTCGCCTCGACCACGCGCTCGGCCAGGCGCTCGAGCTCCGTGAGGCGGTCCTGAGACAGCGCCACGAGATCGAACGGTCGCTCCTTCATAGGGAACTTCATGGTCACGGGGTGGAGTGGAACGGAGGATTTTGGGGAATGAGACCAAAGAAAAAAAAGACGAGCAGAGACCCTCGACTCCATGACACGGTGGCCAACTGCGCCCACTTATGTGAGTCTCACATGAGACCGTCGCAGAAGAGACAGGAAAACTCAACTTCCGCTCTCTTCCGCTGCGGAAGAGTCGGTTTTCACTCTTCGGGGGGCGCGTCAGCGACTCTTGGTCGCGCGTGATGGCTTATGGTTCATGAAAAGGCTAGGCTTGTTGACGGAGACAGGGCCGAGTTCAAGTTCGATGAGTACACACACATCGATCTACTGTATTGACTGATAGTGGGTACACCACCTCTGAAGAGGATGGGTTTCCGAGGTTCACCTGGCGGCACTCACCGAAAACTCTATAGGTAATACAGTAATGATGTTCCCCTTGTCCTATACCACTCACATTTTGTCCAAGATGACTGATGTGTTCTGAATATGACAGAAAGCGAGTACACAATTTAGTTCGCTGTTGTTCGCGCGTGATACAGTATGATCCAATCCGTCAAGAGTGGGATCCAAGTGTACAGTAGACTCAAGAAATTGTCTGGCGGTTGTCTTGACGCAATTGAGACTCTTGGTCGAGGATAGCTTTGACCAACTTGACTGAGATCCTGGCGTGCGACCAGATGGATCTTCAGCTACTGTACCATTATTGTATTGGAACTATCACTTCTGATCTGAAGCACTGAACGCCATTGGGTTCCCATAGCTGCATATCGGATAAGGTTGGAATGGCGGTCGATCTGACAAGTGTGCTTGGTAAGCACTCTTGTCAGAATGACCAGCAAGCAGTGCTTGCTGGCACTGGCCTCGCGCATGGTGGGAGGATAGCACGCATGCAATCAGCTGCACAACACTCCTCACAAAAACACACTCTCTCTCACTATCCTCCCCTCTCTCTCTCTCTCTGTCTCCCTCTCTCTCCACCAACGGCACAGTCCGCTTCAGGGATGAGTTCTGAGACACAAGCACGTCTCTTTTTCCCCCGCTCCCTTCCACGTGCTTCGATATCTGAACACAGTGTGTTTACCATTACCATGGTGTCGAGAGGGAGCAAAAGAAAACAAGAAAGATGGCCTGACAATCGAGGTTGGCTTCCCGCTGCTGAGCTTCAAAGCTGCTGAGGCTCTCTTGGTTCAACTTTATACTATTCATCATGATGTATGGAGCGCTGAGACCCATGATGATCACGATTAATAAGATGGTGAGCATTGCAAGAGGGATCAGCATCGATCCTCTGCCTTGATTGGAAATTGGTTGGCACTGCCAGCGTCCTACCAACTTGGTAGGTTGCGATCAACTCGCCCATGGTCACTGCATGGGAACTAGTCCGGGTCTGATATAACTCATAAGTACTGTAGAATTCTAGGAAACTGCATCCAATGGACAGTGCAACCACAATGTTTAGCTAGATACTGTATCAGCCACTCTTTGTGGTGGATCACCAGTAGCTTCGTGCTGGGATTTAACGGTTGCCTGTCGTGTGCTGGGAGTCCGTGCGAAACGGAAAGCCAGTTTTGATATGACGCTCAGTCTGCGGGTCAACTCGAATGTACTGTACTGTACAGTTGCCCGCGAGTGCGAGAGTTTTCGGTGGCCTACGTATTGACAACATGAACGAATTCGGGAGGGATTCGACAGCGAAGGGTTCGATGGTGACACTACTCGACTTAATCTGAAATGGCTTAGGCAGGTATATGTGTCCTAGAGCGTGGCTGAGCATTGGCATGCCATGGCACAGTCAAAGGCTCCAGTCTCGAGCTTGTATGTCACGCTGTCCTCTCATACTGAACTGATACTGTCTTGATTTAGTCAACGCTCTCTGAGACGCTCATTCAATCGTTGACTCCGCGTCCAGACGTTTTGAATGCCTTTGTTGAGTCGACATGGAGGTCATCGCCCCATGTTGGCAATCCTGTTTACAACCATCGTGGGAACGACGCCATGCTCCCATCCTCTCTTGTTCCCACATTCACGTCTAGGTAGCGCGATCCACACAGTTCGACGCATGGGTACGCACAGGTTCCTCGCGTGGCTGCATAATCGATGAAGGTTATGCTCACGCGTATTAATACGAAGGTTCGACCCACGCAGAAGTACACGGAGAAGTGTTTGGCTGTGAAGCGGAAGACGCGTGTGCACTTCTTCTTCCTCGTCTTCGGCCCCAGGGCGTACAAGCGGCTGTAACGTGCCCTGATGTCTTGTCGCCAATTTTGTCCCAGTGGAGGATGTAGTGGTCCGAGGATGTGTTGCGGTCCTTGATTATTATCCAGACAACCATACTGTCTGCAGTTGTTTAGGTCCTCACCTTGCGGCTATTCCCCGATCCAAGGTTTTCAGTTGGGAAAGTTGACCAGCGGCACGATGACCAGCGTGGTGATTGGTTTAGGTGCAAGACACACTCTGATTGGCTGAAAATAACTTGATAAATAGCTTGATAACTTGATATTATTTAATAGGGGTAGTCAAACCCACCCCCTTAACAAACATGCCCGTAAGGAATCGGCTACAGAGCTATTTTAGCTTCGCGTGAAATAGGGAAGTGCGATGTTGGGCAATGGCGCTTCTCGTTCGATATGTTCAGAGGATGCGAAGCTCAAGTTGAACTTCGCGAAGAGAGCTTCTCCGACCAACGAGGACTTCATCAGTGGCGACACTGATTAGCTAAAACAATTCCCAACTTGTAGAATGAAACGGAATTTCTCCAGAATGAAAAGATCCGCGAGGAACACTGCGTTCGCTCAACTCTTGACTCCTCAGAAGCGATCCTCCAACGCTGTCCACCCGCAAACATCTCTCCCCAGCATCTCATCGCCGTTTACGCGCTAGAACTCTCAACGCGAACATCTCAGCGCCATTCTCACGCTCGACCTCTCGACGCTAAGATCGTAGTGTCATTCTCATGGACGATCTACAGCCTCTACAGCGGCAAGACATCGAACGGCACCAAGCACCTGGAGGACGCGTACGGTGTGTCTTCGGAAAAGACCAAGACCGAAGTATCTCGAAAGCGGACTCTTGATGAAGCGGAGTCAGCCGCACCATCATCGAGATGTATGCGTCGACGAAGCGAGAGGTCATGGGTCTTGCTGGACAAACGACTAAAGGGAGCGAGGAGTGTCACTATCGTCGCTGACTTTTGGACCTGCAAAACCCAACATGACAAGTACCTTGGTGTCCGAGCCAAGTGGAAAATGCGCTCGGTTCTTCTCGGGATCCGTATGTTTCATCCGTCGTGCGCCAAGCGAGCAAATGGGTTCCGCGGGGCTTTTCGTCCGTGGATGACCAAGTTGATGGGCGATTTCGATCTCCAGAATTCGGACGTGTTCGCTGGGATGACTGATGGAGCAAGCGACGTGAAGGGGCTCATGGTCGATGACACGAAAGCCCGGTGGGAGTGGTGCACCCCATACATGATGAACGCACCAACCAAGTGGACATGCAGTATAACCGAAACCGCGACCTCCAAGAATCTGGAAGGGACCGATTTGATTGAGCGGCTACGCGTCACGATACGGCAAGTGCGCGACGTGGAGAAAATGGGGACACCGTTTGAGGCCCTCTGCCAGCTTGAAGGAATCTCGACGTCGGTCAGATTGGTCGACTACCAATCGCATCGTTTTCTTGGGCTGACAAGCTCAATCGAACGTGTTTCTTGAGAAAAGAAGCCGTTGGTCGCGTATTAAGCCGTTGGTCGCGTATTACAACGTGTGTGCAACGCGACCAAAAAGCGCCAAGGCCCACACCACCTTCCTGCTGAAGAACGACCGTCAGAATTTGATGCTGATTCTCTTGATGCTGATTCTCTCCATGCCCAAGTCAATCGCCACTCTGAACACACTCGCGCAGGTGGAGCAACCAAACCAGGCCAAGGCTCTGCTCCTTCTCTTCAAAATCAGGCAGGTGACTCTCGACCCAAAGACACCACTACGTGACTCCCGTTCAACGGTCAATAACCCATCGCGCCCTCATGCCACCGTCTGAACTTACACCTCTCACAGTGAAGACGGGTGAGCATCTGGCAACGGCGCTTGATTAGCAATTCTTCTCGCGCTACACTGACGCAAGTACGCGAATGAGGCAGCGCTATATTTTCGAATGTCAGCTCTTCCCACATCCTGCACACAAGGCACTCGACGACAACCTTGTGAAGATTGTGAGGTACTTACTGTCTTGAACCAGACAAAGGACGTACAGAGAAGCAAGCGCGTGGCCTGCAATGTGAAGAACCTCATCACGGACCAAGTCAAAGGCTGGATGCGTGAGCTGGACGACAGAAACACAGTTACCGATGTCGTGCAAGAGGTGGATCAAGCCTTTCGGGCCCAGACTGCAGGAGAATTATCTGCAGAACTCTACGAAATGGATGGCAGCGTGCCCCAAGCAGTGCAAGTTGATCCAAGCGAAGTTCAAGTGATCACGATTGAAGAAGAACTCCAGAGATGGAATTCTCAGCCGACAGTTTACGTCGACTTGGTGCTTGGATACTGGGAGCGCAACGCAAAACATTTCCATCTTCTCTCGCGCGTTGCACACGTTGTATTCGGATTTCCGACGTCCTCTGGGCAAATTGGGCGCGATTTTGGTGACACGGGAAGAATGGTCACGATGGGGCGTGTTGGGCTAAAAGGGAATAATGTTGATGGATGAGTTCATTTTCCTACGACCCATCCGCGACATGATCAAGCTCGCTCAATGCGACAAGATCCCAGTGGATTCACTCGGCGTGCATATCCCTCACCACATGCTAAACGTCGGCGAGGATGATTGGATGGATCTACCGACCATTTTCTCGAACACCTCGTGTGACGCTGAAGACTATGAAGACGAGTAGGTTTTTATGGGACACAGAAAAAGGCATATATGTATACCATTGTCACGAGAGGGAACAATCGAAATATGGACGTGACGCTTTTCTTCCAAACAACTCGCACATTCCTACTGAGGCTCTTCTTGGATCATGCGACGTCTGCGTCGCTGCTGCGCGCTCCATCCTCTGGTATACGTCTCAGCCTCGTTTGCAGCTGCTTCACACTGCCGCATTTGTATACTACGAACGGCATTCTGCATGTGTCTCTCTGTCTCAGCTCGTTCCTTGGCATCGCGGACCGAATTATCAACTCTCTCGGGGGCGTGTTGTTTTGCTGCTTGTAATGAACTCTCGAGCTCGCGTTCGATTATCGTTGTCTCTGCGTTGAGCGGCTCCACCCAGCTGGAATCCGAGTTTGTACGCGACATCGCCGTCGGCGTAGTCGAAGAGCTCGATTCCAACGCTCCACGCCGATGGCTGTGTGTGCTCAGTCGAATCCGCAAACCAGCCATCTCGATTTCAATCTCCTGTAGTAGTGATTGCTGATCAGCAACGCGCGGATTGGGACGCGGGAGGCAGTCTGTGGATTCCATTTGCGTCGCTGGATGCTCGGGTTAACGGCCGTTGACGCGTGCCGCCCCACAGAAGTAGTGCGGCTGGGTAGGTCCGGTATGCGGCTTGCTCGAACTTGCTCTTGGAGCCCGTGCATCGATGCGGCTGCGCATGGACACTGTGGTATCAGTGATCATCTCAGTTTTCAGTCGATCGAGGCTCGCAGTGATGCAGTCATCGAGACGGGCGAGTGCTTCTGAGCAACGGCGCTCAGCAATCATTTTCCAAACATCTTGGTATTTTCTTACTAACTCAATCGTGGTCTCCTTCACGCTGTCAAATCTGGTAGCGATGATTTTCTCTAGACGAGAGTCGAGCTTGGTGTTGAGGGCATTGTCCAGCAAACTATGGAGGGTCTCAGCAATTAAATACGCCTCGTACTTCTTGGCCGACGTGATTGCGGTCTTCTCAAGGTTCTCTATCATGGTCTCCTTCACCTTGCCTAATCTGGTAGTCGGAAGACTCGCAAGCCGAGCGTCGAGCTCGGTGTTCAGGGCACCATCGAGCAAGCTTTGAAGATCTTCTCTACTTACACTGGCTGCGGGGACAACCAACCGCTTATCAATGAGCGCAAGCGTACACTCTTCAACTTTCGCGAGAAGACTAGCTCCAACGTCACGCTGGATTGCGGGTGAGGCATCGCGAACAGTGTCCTTCAAGGAGTTCTCAAGCCGCTTGTTGATCAGCTTGTGGAGCTCTGTTTTTGAGTCGGCCATCAGAGAGGGCAGACGGTTTTTAGTTGTAGCGGCGACACGAGCTTGAGCTTCGCATACCCTTGCAATTGACTGGCGGACCCCACTAGCTAGCCGCTCGTCGATGTCTTGATCAAGACGTTTGGTCACCGCCAACTCTGTCTCTTCAAGGACAGCGACGGCTCGGTTCTCTGCGACAGTGGGCGCTCGCTCCTCCTGTGACAAGGAGCGTGTGCAACGATGGTGGTGTGTACGGGGTGCAGAGTGCAAGGTGTGTTGTACCGGTTCTGCGATGAATCGTACTGTACGAAGAAGTGCGTACAGTACGGGGAATATGGAAGAAAATGGAAGGATACGGTCCGTACCGTAGTGAACGAGTGACAAGATCGTGTGTCGAAACGAACTGCGAGAAGATTGAAGTGGCGAGGATACCTACAAGTGCGTGTGTAAGGCTGGGACAGAGGTGCGCAGAACATTTCGTGTTCGGTGTGTCACCATCCGATCTACACTGTACGAAGATAACAGCACAGTACGAGTATTCAGAACGAAGAGCCAGAGCCCGCTCAAATACTGTAACGAGAACGGGTGACGAACGGACAAGGTGGTCCAGCAGTGAGAGAAGGCAGCGAGGGACTGTACCAGCGAAGCGTATGGTCAAGGGGCGACTGATATCGAC
>JAADXL010000904.1:0-14730 GCA_023337755.1 Pythium aristosporum
CGCTCACGCTGCCTTGGAATAGCGACAGCGGACGTTCATCAATGCCAGGGCACCACGACCAGAGAAAGGGCGTAGCAGCACCTGGCTGACATCCCGAGTCGACGAGAGGAACCGGATACGATCATCGGGCGTATTGAGAGTTGTCTACGTTGGAAAACCAAGTAGAAATGAACGCACTATAGAAATGATCCTGTGTAAGTACGGTCTTGCCGTCTCAGTGGCAGATGGGTTGTGATACGGTATACTACAAATCTCCCGTTCGGTGTTGTGGCAGACTGTGGTCAGTTTTAAGCCAAAACATACGGTCTGAGCTGATACTTCAACACCATGCATGACTCCACCTATCGCGAACAGGCGTGTGGGGCAGACTCTGCAATACTCGCTTCATCTGCGACGTCGTGCGCATCACTAGTGTTCCAGTAATGCTCAGGAGTTGGATTGTTCATACTGCACAGCACCTTCACCGCCCCTCCCTCCACGACAGCGGCAGAGAACCAGCGATTACACACAAAGTATCAGCCCAGCGCTGTGCATCGCGCTGTCCCGAGCTTTCCCGAGTCGTTGGAGCAGCCGACGAGGCTACTGTTATCTGCGTCAGCAAAGCATGGCGGAAATCGCATCCTCAGCGCTTCGGTTTGGCGCACGCGAACTTCGAGTACTAGCATGTTTGACGTGCCCACGGGAGTCTCCACGTCTTCGCTTGCTAAGCTTTTGCTGTCGCTGAACCACTGGTTCTGCCGTGGCATCTCCGCTATCACAACCTCCTCTCTCTTCCAACTCGCGCTCTCTGACCCCCTCTGCTTATTCGTAGCGCACGCTCCTGATGCTCACAGTCATTTATTGTATATACATCCGTTATTACCCATCCACACGACGCCGTTTGCCTCTCTTGGACTCGTCTCACGCCGCGCCGACCGTCTCGGGCCGTTGGCACACACGCGCAGCGTCCTTGCGGTCGTGGTTCGTGCTCACGCACGTCGTGAGACCCGGCACAATGACCGTTTCCAAGTACGCGACGACGTCGCGGAAGCCTCCTTTCTTGGCCTTGTCACGCGCCGCCACGAGGCAGCCGTCCTGCCGGTTCTCCACGAGGTACTTGACGACGTTGGCGTGGCCGTTGAGCGCCGCAAACACGATGGCGTTGCCGCTGGACGCGTCGCAGTGGTCGTTGAGGTACCGCACGACGTCCAGGCGGCCCTCTTCGGCGGCCGCGACCATCGTGTCGCGCGAGCAGTGCTGCGCGTGGAACGTCTCGTGGAGAAACCGCACCATGTCCAAGTGGCCGAACCGCGCGGCGCCTCGGATCGCATACTTGTTGCAGCCTTCGCGCCGGTGCGTGTGCAGATACTGAACCATGGCCATGTTGCCACGCGCTGCGGCCTCGTTCATGGCCTTGACGGTGCAGCCTTCCGTGCGGTTTTCGTGGAGAAACTGGACCACGTCCAGCCGCCCGTAGGCCGCGGCCGAGTCCATGGCCCACGTCGTGCAGCCTTCGGACCGGTGCTCGTGGAGAAAGCGCAGCACGTGGACATGGCCCTTGAGCGCCGCCATGTCCATGGCGAGCGGCGTGGCGCCCTCACTGCGGTGCGTGTGCAAGTATCGGATCATGTCCAAGTGGCCGTTGAGCGCCGCCGAGTCCATGGCCGACGTCGTGCACGGCGTCCCCACGTGCTGCTCGAGCCACTGGAACACGTCCACGCGGCCTTCCTCGGCCACGCGGTCCATGGAGAAGGGCTCGAACTTGGCCATGGACTCGGGCCGGTGCGTCTGTAGCCATGGCAGCACGTGGAGCTGCCCGCAGCGCGCGGCCGCGGCAAACGTCCACGGGAGGCACTCGAGCGACGTGTGCGCGTGGCACCACTGCAGGATCTCGAGTCGCCCGTGGCGCGCCGCCACGTGCATGGCCTCGCTCAGGTCCATCTTGCGCATGGAGCGGTACCACGGGAAGTCGATGCCGATCTGGAGCAGGTCCTGGAACGCGCGCAGGTCGTTGCACTCGACCGCGAGCTTGGCGAGGCTGCCGGTCGCGTCCACGCGCATCGGGAACTGGCGCTCGAGATGGACGATGCGGCCGGGGATGCCGCGCTGGAACGAGATGATGTGGTGGAAGAGGTAGACGTCCGCGAGCACGCCATGGGCCGTGCACGCGTCGGTCGCGGACGACGCCATCTCGACGAGAAGTGCGTTGGTGGCGGCGAAGAGCTACGAAAGTGTTTTCAGCCAATGGGGTTCCAGATCGGGTTCTTAACAGCCTCGTGAATAACCCCTCCGGGGGTACAAATAGAAACTTTACGGTGGAGCTGCCGCGCTGGACTTTCCACCTTGTCACCAGCATCAGCGTGGCAACTTGCCATGGGCCATGGCCGTCAACCATCAAGATGACGGCATCGGCCATCCACAATGTCGTTCGTACGTTGCTCTTCGTCCTGACGGACCAGAAATTCACTGGTGTACAGTCATTTGGATCCCTCCTATTTCTCGATAACCTTCCAGTACACATAGTAATACTTCTTGGCCTTAGTCATCCTTTTCTACTAATAGTGCTGTCATATCGGATACACTGCCAGAAGAGAAAGGTTCCACGGTCCCCCTCTGGACGGGACTGGCTGGACGACCGCCACTGGACAGTGTACACTGCCGCGCCCCATCTCTGCCCCCAACGTCAAGTGTCCTGTCCTGTCCTGTGTACACTGGGGTTGTGACCTCTACCCGCTTGCCCCAAGCCACGGAAAGATCGAGACGGCAGGGCCTATAACACTCTGGATGAACGCACGGATGCTGGGAATAGAAAGCGGACCCGCTCCAGTAAAAGCGTCCAGCGCATTGACTGCTTTGGACTGGATGGCGAAGGCGAGTCAGTGACCGCTGCGAATCTCAGCGAGATAGACGTACGTTTCAACATGTCGACACGCTGGCGCCCGAGGTGTGATTTGTGATTTGCGTCAGTGACGTGTCCGGATCGGGAAGAAGCCGAGCCAGTTTCCACCAGCGCTCAGTCGCTCGCTCCGGCTCGGACGCGACGCCAGTCCAGTCACTACAAGAGATGGCTGTCCTCTGGCCTCGAGCCCGAGCGGCATTGTCCAGAGCGACACCTCCGTGGACTCTGGACAGATCCAGCGCCAGTGAGGTTGGTGGAAGCGTCGCGGTCCGCCCAGACGAAGACAGCAACCCTAGCCCAAATTGAAGCGCGAGTTTGCAACTTGCTGAGAACTCACGCGTCGCCAGGCTGCCAAGCGAGACATAAAACCGGCCGAGCATAATCAGCGAGCATATTTCTATGATCATAATCACTACGGTACTGGACGTAGCGTGAACACTCCCCTTGCAAACTGGGGAGGAGGAGGATTACGCTCACGACCCGAGGTGAATCACGCAGTGAATACACTCGCGCGTGTACAGCAAACACCACAATCCCCCAGCGTCCGGTAGGTTTACGTCCTCTCCCCTCCCCTCCCCCAGTCAGTCAGTCAGTCGACCGCCAGCGATCGCAGACAGCAGAAGCAGCTCCCCCCCATTTCCTCTCCTCTGCCTACCGACCACCGCCACCATACTGTCCATACCTCCCTACACTAGGATGGCGTCTCCTCGCCCCTCAGCTCCAGTGGAGGGCACCGGGCCGCCACGCAGTCTCCCGGGCTTTGCTGCGCTCCTCCGCCCGCGCACGGACTCAACCCACGCCCACAGTGACGGAGGCGCAGAGATCTACGCACCACCTTCGTCCGTGTTCGCATCGTCTTTCCACAACCATTTCCACCCTCATCAGTACGGACTCCTCAGCCTGCGTCCGCCCGTTGTGGCCTCCCCTCCTCCGTCTCCATTCGACTCGTTGGGCAGCTACGCCACGTTCAAACCCCGCAAGCTCGACGTGACTACCAGTCCGTCTTCGGCTGCTCGGCGGACGGGGCCGTCGTCCGCGTCGTCCTCCTCGCCCTCCACCTCGCCCCCGGCCCCCTCCTCCTCCGCCACTCCGCTCAAGCACCGCGGGCCGCACCCACGACCGTCTGCACGGACCTCTCGGTATCTCCGTGAAATCGACCGCCGCGCGATCCTCGAGCGCATCGCCAAAGGCGAAAAGCAAGCGGACCTCGCCAAGGAGTACCAGGTGAGTCGCGCCGCCATCTCCAACCTCAAGCAGCGGCGCAAGGTCAAAGAGAGGCAGCTGCAACGACAGGGCGCCGGACGTCCCCATGGAGGCGACCAGGACAACGACGCCGCGGACACAGAGGAGGAGAAGGGGGACGAGAAGGAGGAGGAGGAAGGATCTACAGATCGGCGACGACGGCATCGACACGAAAGCAGCGCCGACAACTCGAGCACCTCGGTGCCTCTCACCTACAACGACGCCACCGACGCTGCTGCAGTCCGTGCCGTCGCGGCGCTGCGGGTCGCTCGACAAGACCCTCTAGCTCCTCTAGCTCACCTCGCTCCCCCAGCCTCGAACTCTCCAGCAGGGGATGTCTCCATCTCCTCCATCTCCTCTGCATGCCTTGTGCACACTTCGTCCACGGCCCACTTGCTCACGCAGCTGCAGCACGGCAATGCGTCCTCCGCCGTCGCGGCGCAACGGCTCGCGCGGCTGCTGCTCGAAGAAGCGCTCGGGCGCTTGCCCACGAGAGAGGACGCGGCCACGCGGCCACCCGTGTGCGCGATCGCCATTAACGACGGGGGCGGCAGCCAGCTCTTGCTGGACGAGTTCCACGTGATCGAGCCGCAGTGCGGCGTAGGGGCCGTGCAGACTCAGACTCAGACTCAGCATCGACCACTGAAGGCGTCCATCGTGTCCGCACCCGAGCAGCTCTCGTACGCCAACGTGCTGCTGATCGATCTCGTGTGCTCCGAGACGGGCGACGAGATCTGCGCGGCTATTGAGGTGCGTGGTTTGTTACTATGGATTTTGTCTGCTTTGGAAACGGCGTCTGACTCACTCTCCCCTCACAGGCTCTGACCGCCAGTGGCGTAGCCCTGCACAATGTCTCTGTCGCGACGCTCGTGGGCTACGCGAGTGGCCTGGCGCGCGTGCGCCACGCGTTCCCGCAGCTCAACGCCGTGCTCACGACCAAAGTGATGCCGCCACCTTCCGCCACCAGTGGTGGGGCAGCGAATGGCAGGTGCTCCGACCCAGCGGCCGACCTGACGTGGCTGCTGCACACGCGACTCACAGAGTAGACTAGCCATAGAGTTATGAGGCCATATCAATCCAAGAGACGGCGCAAGCCCCAGGGTATAGACATGCGGTACGATCTCATATCTCAGTGGTATTAGCCTCATGCTACCGCCAGACGCTACGGTATTTCTTTGCCACGGGCCGCCTGGCTCGCGACCGCATGGCGTCAACTTGAAGACCTTCTATTGGTTGTGTGCTCGGCATCGAAGTCACAGAAATACCGAGTCCAGCAGCAGTCGATCCCAAGTGGGGTTTCTGTTCCTACTGCTAAATCGATTGCTGTACACACAAACGCCGTTTCAAGTGAATGAAGAAAACCGTTTTGCCAGCCGAGCCGCGGCTCCCGTCTGCATAAAGACAATGGTAGGGGGTCGCCTCGACTGGTTGATAGACTAGAGCATCCCTCGCGTTCGTCACGCGACTCTGTTGGAACTCCAAGGATGTCTACTCGACCCATAGGCCCCGCCCCCCACTAGAGGGAGATCGTTCCGAAGCTAAGAGGTGGGGCCGAATGCCGGGTAGAGGCCAAGGCGACGAGAGCGAGAAAGCACAAACTTAGCAATCCGCACATGAATGAATCTAAGCGTATAATAACTTCTGGACTTCAGGCCAGAGTCTGGGAACAGGTGTTTGTCTAGACGCAACTGAAGGACCCTTCGCCAGTGTACAACAGTCTCTTCTCGTCCATACCGCTCTTTGTCAGTCCGCACGCCAGGCCACTCGAGGGTCGGATCATCCGCCCCTCAAGGGCCTGGCGTGCGTGCGACTAATCATGTACACACGTTGCGAACCACACCTCTCTCTCTCTCTCTCCCATGCTCTTTCGTCGAACGGAGCTTGTCCTGTCGGGCCGTGTTAACAAGAGAGGGGCAGAGCTTAGAGAACTGTAACTCACCAAAGAAGTGAAACTGTACTGGACCCGTATGATATTGATAGCTATGGTGCTTCAAACCGCTCTCGAGCGACTTGTTCCTTCTCGACTGCTGGTTTAATTGTCCCCTCAAGGACCTTGAGGTGGCTACAGCGGAAGGAGAACCGTCGATCCATGGTCCTCAATGATATCTCTTCGTGCGCCACGTCACGTGGGTGCAGGCGCCTTCCTCCAGCATGAACGTGGAGGCGAATGCTGCCACATCGCACCCAGTCGAAAGGACCACCAGCCAAGAAAAAATGACCTGGGATATGGCATGAATCTTCAGGTCTCTTGTATAGAGAGTCGCGGTACACTGTACTGATTGTTAATCACTGTGCACTAAAAGTTGCCCGTGTTCATGTGGGGGCACGACGACACGGCCATGCACAAACGTTACAGTGCACAGAAAATCGAGTGTGATCCCCCAGCTGCCGTCCACATTGATTCTGGGAAAGCAAACTGGTCTCGGTGAGCGGACTCTGGGCTGGATAATATTCCCGGTCCAGGTACAGTGAGCAAGTGGATGGATCCTGTCAACGTTTGGTATCCGGGAGACGAGAAAGGGAGGAGAGGGAGAAAGAAAGAGCGAGCGAGAGAGTTGGAAAGATGACGAAAGAGATGGGACCACAAGTGGACTTGGTGTTCACGTTCACGCACGCACGCGAGCGCACGGTCGTGATCGGATCCCTTCACCTCACACAGGAATCCGATCTAGACCTGGTTCTCTTCCGCGGCTGGGTTGCCAGACTTGAGATCTTGAGTCGCGATGGGGTCCCGCAGCTGCACTCCATGCTGAGACCACCATTGCTGATAGCTCAGTGTCCTCTTTTCCTCGGTCAAAGCGCTGTTCACGTATGCTAAAACGATAGTACTACTAAGTATTCACTGCATTCTACACATGCCGACGATAGTCAAGGAAGACGGAGCTCTTCGCCCGGCCAGCTCGAGACGTGACAGTCTTTACACCCCAGTAAGTCACACAGTCGCCCATGCATTCGCCAGAAGGAGAAGAGCCCGAAGGCACGAGCGACAGACACCTGAGATGGCCTGTGTGCGCTGGCTGGATTGAGCGACAGACGAGCCGTGGGTGAAATTCTGTCGGCCCAGACACCAATTAACGTTTGGATCACTTTGAGAGGGGTATCAAAAGCCACATAATTAGTAGAAAGATGGAATATATTTTACCAACATTCCCTACACTAGGTGGTAATATCTCTTTAAGCAGGGATGCAGTCTCCTAGAGCGCACTCGTAGTGCCACTGTGGACCGGGGCGCATCTTTTCTCCTCCTCTTCTCAATCCTCCGGCTCGGGTTGCTGCCGGTGCAGCAGAGAAAGGCCCATCCCAGCGGATCCATCGCCGCTCATTACCATCGCCATCGTGATGGTTCGCCCACTTTGCGATTGGCGTAGAGAGACCATTGTCCGATTTGCTCGCTTTCCTCACAGCCCGTCCTCCCACCACCCTATTATACCGGACGATGGAGATGCATTCCGAAATGGACCCCATGGCACCTCGGCTCTCGATCCGCATCCCGTCGCCGCCGTCTGACAATGGCGACAGCGAATCGACCCTCGAGTATGACAGCTCGCCGCCGCAGACGCTGACGCCCACAGCTGCCAGCGCCAAGCCGCGGGAGCTGGCGCCGTTTCTGCGTCAGCTCCGCGAGATGCTGGACCACGAGGCGCCGTCCATTTTGCGGTGGACACCGGATGGCCGCGCCTTCGAGATCCTCGATCTGCACCAAATGACCCACGTCGTGCTGCCCAAGTACTTCAAGCACGCCAAGTACGCGAGCTTCCAGCGGCAGCTCAACTACTTCCACTTCCGCAAGTGGACCAAGTCCAAGAGTCCGCGGTGCACGTTCGCGAACCCGCACTTTGTGCGCGAGGCTCCGGAGCTCACGTGGCGCATCACGCGCAAGCGGGACACGAGCCGGAGGCAACAGCTCAAGCGCCAGCGCCAACGCCAGCGCGCCCAGTCCTTTGAACCGCAGGCAACCCCTGATTCGGCTCGGGACGGGTCCAGAGACCGCGCCGTATCCGAGTCACAGTCCTCCGACGGCGCGGATCTCCGGACAGCGGACGACCTGCTCCAGTGGATCGACGACCAGTTCCCGTCCATCGCGAGCCTTGAGCTGCTGGACGAGACCACCGACTTCAAGCCGCCAGCGTGGACGCCGTACACGTATCAGCACCATCAGCATCAAATCCAGCAGGAGCCCGTGAGCCCCGTGTCTTTTTATTACCGGACCGCGTCCAGCGTCTGATCCTAAGCCTGTTGTAATAAACCGATTACAGTAATAGCACTCCCGTGTACATAGTGTGGAGATGATACAGCCCAGACACGCAGCACGTTGTTGAAGTGGGATCCGTCTGTCTATTCAGATCGGGACGATCCAGATCGGTGAAAAAGGACCCGACGTTGTACACATAATTCATGCCGTCCGGGATTTCAGGCCCCCGCAACTGGTGATGATGGACCCGTTGGCAAGGCCAGATGGACGCGAGGGGGTCCAAAAGCTGTCGTATATCAGCCCTGGCTGACGACAAGGTCGCGCCTTTGCGCCCGAGCCACGAGCCCACAACACAACGCTGCGTGATCCTCGAAGGAGAGTTCTCGCGTATTACGCGGCGTCATCTTGGGCGCCGTGGGGCAAGCAAGGGAGAGCGCCTTTGGGTGACGAAGGAATCCTCTCTTCCTGCACAAAGTGTACCGTACACTACTGTATTGTACATCTTGACACTCTTGTTGACGGCACCGCGCGGCATGTCCTTACGGAGCTGTGGATTCCCCGTCCAGAAATCGTCCAGCGATGCAAACCGCATTTCCGGCGGTCTCATCGGACCCACAAGACGGCTCGCCACCACTGTGCGCGGTCCTGGGAGGCACCTACAATAAATAGTACTGTACGTATATAGTGCGAGCATCTGTCGCACTAGTGGTCTGACGGCGGTCCAGCTAGCGCTCCTACAGATCCGCTCTGGATCCACTCTCATCCAGACCACCCCGCGAAGCCGCTTCTGGCGAAAACGGGAATACTGCACCCCGCCCGCCCACCGAGGCTGGCCCAGTGTAACTGTATAAGCGCGTCTGCCCTGCTTGGGCCTCTGCAGATGGAGAAAGCAGGAGAGATTTCTGTCCTCACGTTCGTTGGCGAGGCAGCTTCAAGGCTGAGGCTGTCCATATGCAGCACCATCCGGGATGGCTTAGTAAACCATTTCCAGCGTGTAAGTTACAGGACCTCGGTGAGAATTGATACGTCAGAGAGATATTAATTCCCACTGTCCGTCCTGTCATTCCACTTGGTCCTTGCAGACGTTTCGCGATTGGCCGAGGGGCGTCAGTCTTGGGAGGATTGCACACGAATCGTGTGACACGACACGGTCTGCCGCTGGGCACATGCACTGGATGCCTGTGACCAGTGTGCACAGGCTGAGGACTGTACTGTACAATACTGGTCAGCACGGCAGACCAGAGTTCACAGATTTGTGGGTCGTTCAGCTTGAATGCTAAGTGGAGTGAGGGCGCTGACTATTACAGTGTCGTCGACAGCTGGACTGTGGTAGTGTGACGACGCCACCACGTCCTCTCTGGCAGACTCTCTGGACGCCCAATTCTCAGCAAACGCGTGAGACTACTTTCGGGACTCCAGGGTGGCAGCAACACTGTCCAGCATCGATTGCCCCGCGGGAACAGAGACTTGGCGCCAAAGGGGATTTTCGCCATCTCGCTGTCTTATTACATCTTCCCGCATGTGGCCTGATCTACTGATATAGCTCGCTGATCCTTGAAGAGACCCAGCAGAAAATGACGCAACCCACAGGAACTCACTCTGTTCATATCTCTCTCATCCGTTCGCAATCCACTTCGCTGGCGTGCGCGTCACATCCCTCCAACCACCGGCTTTGTCAACAAGCCGAGGAGTCCAACTGCGGCCAAGAGACCAGTGGGCGGGCAGCTGCCAACGGACTGTACCGTACGCTCCAGTGGATCCCTCGCTCCCTCTCTACGTACAGTATTTCACACGCTGTTACTTTCCCTTTCGTATCCACTCTGATTGATGGATGCAGATCACATGATCACCGTGCAGTCTGTTCATGAAGTACTGTACGAAAATCAAACCTAGAAAAAAAATTTACGTCGCGACGGGGCTGTCTCTTTGCACAAGAGTCAGCGGGTCAGTTCGTGCAAGAGAGTTTCTTGAGGCCTGTCCGCTCGTTTCCCGACACTGAACACGCCACAATCATGGATACTGTACTACTGTACTAGGCACCACGCTCTTGCCACCGTCTCTCGCGCAGCCAAGCCCCACTTTCCAACCAGCACACCAGTCTGCTTCTCGCCCTGTCCAGAGCAAGCGTCCCCTCGACCCACGATCCAACCATGACCACGACGGTGTCGACCAAGGAGATGGCGCCGTTCCTGCGCAGCCTGCGGCGCATGCTCGACACGGAGCACGCGTCGGTCCTGTGCTGGACGCCGGACGGCGAGGCGTTTGAGATCCGCGACCTCGTGCAGCTCACCAAGGACGTGCTGCCCAAGTACTTCAAGCACGCCAAGTACAGCAGCTTTCAGCGGCAGCTCAACTATTTCAACTTCCGCAAGTGGACGCGCTCCAAGTCGGCCGTCTGCACGTTCTCGAACCCGCAATTCCTGCGCGACGCGCCCGATCTCATGTGGAAAATCACGCGCAAAAAGTCTGGACCAATGACGATTAGCCGTCCGATGACCAGGACAAGCGGCCTGGCGATTGTCGTGCCCAAGACGACCCTGCCGCTGCCGCGTGCGGTGGACGCCGACGCCTTTGGCGGCCTCAAGTCGCCCACGGACGCGACGGCGATGCTGCACCACCAGCAGCAGCAGCACCAGCAGTTGTACTACAGTTCCATGCCGCTGGAGCCAATGCTGCATGACTGGTCCTACCCGTTTGGCGCCACGCTGGACGAGTCGCTCGAGATGAACGCCAACTCGCTCGACTGGATCGACTCGCTCTACTCGTCGCTGGCATGATGGAAAGATAGAAGATCCCGTTGGAGTTCAGTGGAGTGGCCCCTGTTTAAGTTATTTAATTTTTTTTATTTGCCATTTCAAAGCTGCGTGAATCGAGGAAAGAGTGTGGAGTCCAGCGTTGAGCAGAGACTCGTTATTCTAGGCATCAGGCTCATGGATTTCGGAGGGACGCGGCACTGAGCAAGAGATCCAGTCAACTGGATAGTCCGCGTCCTGATCAGTGGTGACCCCGATGAGCAAGAAGAAAACAAATCTCCAGAGCTCTTGGAGATTACGGTTTTCCATTCGGACGAGAATAAGATATTGAGTTGGCTACAGTGCCTGCAAACCCGACGAGCCGTTGCACGTGCAGGGCGGATCGAGGTGCTGTAGAGTACTGTAGTAACGTTACCGTATTAGTCAAGCGTTGGCTGGTGGATCGGGCGGGAGGATCCAAGTTGCACAGCCCCCAGATTGGAATCCATCCAACCCTGACAGGGTTGCCACACCTCCAGCCTCGGGGTGTGGCACAGCCTGTGCATCTCTGGACTCTTGGATGGAGCAGTCAGTCATCGGGTGGGTCCACATGAAGGCAGGCAGGCACAGAGGTGTCCCAGCCCCCACCAAATTGTATCGTAAACATCCCCTCCCACTGCCCAACGTAAACCGCACTCGTTTTTAACCCAAACGGTCATTATCACTTAAATAATTAAATTTGATATATCACTCCATCACCACGCCACGTACTCGACGCTCTGCGACGGCATGGGCGCGTCGCGGCGCCGTGGCGCGCGTGTCTTGGACTTGAGTGCGTGATGGTGGCGCTTGGCCGTTTCGCTGAGGCTGTCGTCCTGGCCGAGCGCGTGGAGCATCTCGAGCGACGGGAACACGGCGTCGATCCAGTCGAGCGTCACGTCCAGTTCGCCCAGCGGACTCTCGCACAGCGACGCGCTGTCATCGCTCACGCCGTCCGATTGAGAGCACGAGGACATGGACGGTGTCGGCGGAGACGACGTCTTGTCCACGGGGGACGCCGCGCCCGCGGGTTTCGCGTCGCACAGCGACCGCTTGCGCAGGATGCACCAGCTCAGATGGGGCTCGTCGCGCTGGAAATGCGGGTTGGCGAACGTGCAGACCTCGGTGCGCGACTTGGTCCACTTGCGGAAGTGGAAGTAGTTGAGCTGCCGCTGGAAGCTCGCGTACTTGGCGTGCTTAAAGTACTTGGGGAGGATCTCCTTGGTGAGCGACGCCACGTCGCGGATCTCAAAGGCGCGGCCGTCGGGCGTCCAGCGCAGCACGGCGTCGCTCTCGTGGTCCAGCATGGCGCGGAGGCTCTTGAGGAACGGCGCGATCTCTCGCGGCGTCGACTCGGACGGCGCCGAGGGCGAGGCGGCAGAGGCCGTCGAGACGGCGATAGCGAGCGGCATGGGGGGAGCGGAGAGTTTAGGAGCCTGAACTCGAGACGGGATAACGGAGAGTGAGGGTGGTCGAGTCAGCCGCGGCGGCCGGATCTGATCATCCTTCCGCTGTGGGTGACGCCGACTCGAAACGCAATCGTTGAGTCCGAGACGCGCCAACCCCAGCTGCGTGAAGAGGAGGGAGGGAGGAGGGACATGACGAGAAACGTGACGGTCATCCATCCCCATCCCCCGCTCGACTCGAGCGGCCAAGGACCAGAAAAAACTCAGGGTGCGGACCGGAGGGAGTGGGACCGCGGCGGAAGTGGATGATGACGCCGCTTGTGGTGCCAGGCCTCTCCACTGTGGCACACCTGCCCCGTCGCCTGCAAGAGGTCAAGGTCAAGATATCAGAGACCGCTGACAGGGCCACCAGTTGAACAGTGTACTTGGATAAGGGACGCGTCGTGATACCGAAAAGGGTGATATTTTCGGTATCACGACCAAATATATACATTTTGTACAGAGGAGTCCCCTAGAAAATGTGGGAATATTTGCTTTAGGATACTTTGTCATTTATGAAGGCGAAGGCAGAGGAGAGCCACCACATCCGTGAGGAAAGTGACGTCTGCAATCACAACTCCACTAATACTGAACCCTACAGATTTGTTCGAAAGGAGTGATCGCTCCATGCGCTCCATAATACTTCATGGGCCTGTCGAGAAGGAACAGTCGCACAGCTGCAGTCATGCAGCACTTCAAAGTTCATGGTAAACGAAGTCAGCGATGTTTCGTCATACTTGCGGCTGACCGCCATTGCAACTGCAATCATGGCACAATGGGTGCCAACAATGGATGCCGGCCGCAACAATAGAGTTACACTGTGGCATCCCATGTCGGCACACGCTTTCCAGCCAGCGTACAGTACGCGCTGCTGACTACAGTGTACAGTCGCCGACAATCTGCCGCTACTGTACACAGTGCAGTGCCAATGCCAGCGGTACAGTAGCTTGTCGCACCATGTCTGCATGGACAGCTGCCCGTCTTTCCAAGACCCTTGTACACTCCACTGCGGAGCGTTTCGCGTGGCCTCCACGCGAGCGTCTGGGCGTATTTTGACTCAAATTACCTGCGCAACTGCTCTCAGAAATCCTGCTTTGTTCCTGCAGGTTAAGTAGAGGTACAGATTTTATGTTTGTTTCGCACTTGTTGTTGTCAAAATAATATCAGAGGTTCCAGCTACTGCACCGCATATTCTGCACAAACATATCTCCCACCACGACTTGCTCGTGCGCCTGTGATTACCATTCTCAGGCCCCGCTAACTAGGCATAAAACAAGTAAGAGCCACTCTCAAAAATCAAGACTGGGCACGCTCCTGACCGCAAGTTACCCCACAGGTACTCCGAACAATCCCACCAAGAGTTTGGATCATCCAGAGTCGAGCTTTGGAAAATCGCACGACTCTGGATTCATGCTGCAAACCGCGTTGGTCGGCACTACAGCGTGCTGTACTGTACCTACTACAGCGCATACTGGCTTTGTTCCAGAGCAGAAACCTTCAGAAGCCTGCAGACTCCAGGCTACTGTACAGCACGAATGCTGGCATGTGTGAGTTTCTGAAGGAAGCCACGGACTGTCTCCCGGGCGTGGTGTGTCGCGCCTGCAAGTCCCACTATCGGAAGCCAGCGGTCACTTACGGTCAATGAGTCTCTCAGCGGGTCTGACCACAAAGACTCTTGGTACTGTACGTAGGTGTGAGAAGAATGTGAGAAACTGGTTGCGCTGACAACGACCGCACCAACCTCCCCTGTTATATAACGCGAGAACCACTCGGCGACCAAGTTATACAGTAATACAGTAATGGGGCCCTACAGTATTATAACTTGGTCACCGAGTGGTTCTCACGTTCGGTTGGTGGCACCAACTGGCCTGTGGATGATCCGAGATCGTCGATGATCGACGGTCTGTCAGGGTTGGCAGCGCCAAGGACCGCCACCAATATTCCGCCACTAAAAAGTCCAAAAACACTGGCTTTATATCGATACGCCATAGCGGAAAAATATCGCCATGGCTTTATTTACCGTAAAACACGATGAAATTACCGTAAATGTCAGATGCACTACCGCGGCCATCACAATGAGGGCTGAGAGTCTCAGCTGAGACTCAATATCGGCTGAAAACGCTCCCTCTCTGCCATACCGCATCTAAGACCTTATCTGACGGCATGATCGTGCGGAACATCCATTCCCTGAGGACAATGACC
>JAADXL010000905.1:0-14727 GCA_023337755.1 Pythium aristosporum
CAGACAGCAGACTGCTGCAAAGTCCTCCTCCCGCTTATGGTGATCCGCTTCTTCCTTCATCACCACCAGCAGGTATGCCGGAGCCGGGTCCTGCAAACCCTGCATAGAGTCCCCATTGCGGTTATCGGCAAAGATAAAGCGCCATGGCTCACGGAGTCCATCATTTGGCGCCCATACGGCGTGATTGAGCAGTTCGAGTACTAGCTGCTGAGATACCGGACGATCCCCAAAATGACTCGGGCTACTCAGTTCTCCTTCCAAATCGGACAAATTCATGTTTTACCCCCCTCTTCTATGTAGCGTGCCCCTGCAAAACGGTCCACTTCTGCTCGGCTGGCGTTCTTTTGCGACTCCTTGGCGCTTTGTCGTAGTATCCCATATGAAGAATGCCAACAAATCTCTCATCCTCACGCAGGCCAATTCCGTTGAAGAACCCTTCATGCTGAATCATGGATTCTGTATCCCACAGCATTCCAAACCCGCGTTCCCAGCCCAGCAGCTGGAAGCTCTGCATCATCCCGCAGGCAGCCGCATAATTGCGGTCGTTTGTCAGACGATCCGGGCCTACAGTGGACATAACAATGACATGGGCAGGAATATCGGTAAACCTCTTTTTAAAAACATCCAGCAGTTTACCCGGAATCATCTTACCCAGCTTACTCTGCGACATCTGTTCAAGCATGCAATCCACCAGCCGTTTGCGTGCTTCAGGAGTTCCGGCATATACAACACGCCACGATCCAGCGTCAACGAATGGTTGAAGCCGGGTTGCCCTGCGCAGCAATTCAACCACCAACTCCTGTTCCACCGGCGTGGAATTATATTTACGAATACTTCTGCGTTCCCTGATCAGTTCAGCCAGACTCAAGCTCTTCACTCTCCTTCGGTTCCTCTGGATTCGATGTTCATACTGCTGTCTTGAAGAAACTGGTGGATTACCTTTAGCTCCTCTTCCGAATATTTGTCCAAGGAACGGTAGAAACGTTCAGCCTCAAGTACATGCAGACGCTCATGCAGTTCAAAGATCTTTTTGCCTTGTGGCGACAACCGGAAATAGCTCTCCTTCTTGTTGTCATTCATTTTCGTGCGTTTGACCAATCCTTCCTCCAGCAGTTTGTTGCCGATCTTAGTAATACTTGCTTTGGACAAGTTCATCGCTTCAGCAATGCTCGTGTTGTTAATAGGCTCATGCTTGCCAATGCAATCTATCATATGAACTGCGGTCAAATGCTGGGGGAACTTCTCGATACTTTCTCTTTGGGCGATACTTAGAAAATGCTCGATTTCCGTATCTTTATGATTCTCAAATACATGTAAAAAACGGATAAATTGGTCATACAGCAACTGTTTGTTTCGATCTTTCATGTCCATCCTTAAATCGCTCCTTGTTTAATGGTAAACAATAAAAAAATGCCCAAATAATAAAAAGAAAATAAAAAATAAAATCAATATTGTTAACTAGTTAACAATATACCACTGATGATAATGATTATCAACTATATTCTCGTGCAATAGGAATTTTAGAATTCAATACTTGTCACTATTGAGCTGACACTGATCTTTTGAGGAAGTACAAATCTTTTTTAAAAAAATTTTATGTCATTCCCCCAAACTTTTTGCATAAGCTCGTACTGTTTGGTGCAATGTAGTGATGCAGAGACTATAAAGATCTTATCAAAACATGAGAGATCGTTTTGGCTAAGAACAAACAGCAACAAGAACCGCATGGAATCGGATAGCATCGAAACTCAACCGGGAAATAAAAAAAGCCACCGTCATGTTGATCAATCGAATAACCATTCGGAATAAGGAGAATTCTTATGAACAAACAAAGAGCGATTGAAATTTCTGAATCGACCATTATGAAAAATGTAACTTACCAGGATGCCCCTATATTTATCCAGCATGTCAATGAGGATGAAACGGCTCGGATCTATCCGATCGGGAACTCGGAGCAGGAAATGACAGTTCCTTTGTCCAGTCTGACCGAGCATCCTTAGATAGAAAACAATGTTGGCCTGTATTATATAACTCTGCAGATCCAGTATTTAGACGACCATATAACTGCATAATAAAACGCCGTATCTCGAAATGAGACACGGCGCTTTAATTTTAGTGGGGTAGGTTACCAGGAATTTGCGGCTGAAGCGGTGCAGGAGCGTAACCATTTTGCATTTGCTGCATGTCTTGCTGAGCTAGCTGCGGTACTTGGTAGAAGCCATTCTTATTTTGATAAATGGAGATCTCATAAGCCATCTCAATACAGTTTGGCAAGGAATCTGCAAGTACGCGGCGTACGACCGGATTCGTCGTTTCCATTGCTGCTGTTGTTTTCATTACAGCCCCCGATTTTACTGCATTTAACATACTAAGGGAGATGGTTTGGTCACAAATCTCATTCGCAGATTGCATTGGCTTCATCGGTTGACTAGGTTTCATGCCAAAAGTAAAATCATTACCCTGATTCATTTTATAGCTTTGCGTCGGTTTTGAAGGATCCTGTCCGGTTTTAAAGCATTCCAATGTAATGTTATATTCATCAGCGATAAATTGCTTCTGACGTTGCAAAATATCCCGAAGTTCCGGATCCTTTACGTGTTCACTCAGCATGGTATACGTATTCATTGTATTGATGGATCCAGCCAATACTTCATGGACGTCAAACATCTCATGCCCGCCATGGTTCAGTTGTGGTGGAACAGTACCTGTTTCAATGTTTTGATGGTTTTGCAGCTGCATTTCGTATTTCCTCCTATTGGTTGTTTCCTGCAAATGATGATTCCTTATTTCGCAGTCTGAGGTTATTATTAATTTCCTGAGCCCAAGATATTCAGAATAAATTATATATTTTACAATCGTCGCTAACGAGAACTATACATAAAAGCCACCAATATAGTGACTTCGGTCTTCCATTAACCCTATGAACAGAAAACAAGAAGATACAGAATAATTTTTTTCTCTTTTTACAAACCAATCACTTCTATATTATTGGTAATACATACTCAACAAGGCTTGGGAAGGAGATAAACATCAATTGAAACCTTTAGTACAGCTTCTGCATTTTGGCTATCATCAGGCGATGAGCTGCATTTTCCCTGTAGCTATCTTTGGAACCTTAGCCCTGTCTAGTGTAATAAAGATCCCCTTCCTTCATCGCTATGATGCCATTCTACTTGTATTATTAGCAGTGCAATACCTTATGTACCGCACCGGGTTGGAAACACGTGATGAAATCAAAGTCATATGTATATTTCACTTGATTGGTTTGGTGCTGGAGATATTTAAAGTCTGGATGGGATCATGGTCATACCCTGAGCCCGGGTATACCAAGCTCTTGGGTGTCCCCCTTTACAGTGGATTTATGTATGCAAGTGTAGCAAGCTTTATGTGTCAAGTATGGCGCAGATTGCGGATGGACATGACTGGCTGGCCTGGGTTTGCGTCTTCGGTTCTGTTAGGAGGAGCCATCTACATCAATTTTTTTACACATCACTTTATTCCCGATTTTCGTTGGTGGCTGACGGCGCTTGTATTTATTGTTTTTAGGAAAACATGGATTATTTACCGGGTACGGTTAAGTACGTATCGAATGCCATTAACGCTCGCTTTTATCATCGTAGGTTTTTTCATCTGGACTGCTGAAAATATAGCTACATTTTTTAATGGCTGGAAATACCCTGACCAGCATGACTCCTGGCATCTGGTTAGTTTTAGCAAGATCAGCTCGTGGTTCCTACTGGTGATCATTAGTGTCATTATTGTTGCCCAGCTGAAACATGTCAAAGCTAATCGAACGTAGTTATCCGCATTTGCAAGCTAAGAAGGGTAACCGTTATGATTGTGATTAATCCTGATTGGGTAAATAATGAAAATATTAATAGGAGGATACCATGGAAGACATTATTTTGTGGCTGAAATATGTGTTATTAGGTATCGTACAAGGGGCTACAGAGCCTATTCCGGTCTCTTCAAGCGGACATTTGATTATTGTTCAACGACTGCTTGGCATGAAACAGAATGGATTATCATTTGAAATTTTGACCAACACAGCCTCTCTTATTGCAATTATGTTTATCTTTCGGGAAGATATTAAAAAACTTATTATAGGAGGCTGGCGATTCCTAATTTCTCGCAATGCAGAGTACAGAGCAGATTTCATGTTTTGTCTATACATAATCATTGGTACCCTCCCTGCTGCGATCGGGGCAGTGCTGTTCAAGGATCGGATTGAAGAAATATTCACTTCAGTCTATACTGTTGCAATTAGTTTACTGATCACGGGGGTTGCTCTGTGGCTCATTCGAAACCTTCGCGGGCGGAAAAGAGATGGCGATTTGTCTGCGAAAGACGCTGTATTGGTGGGTCTGGCTCAAGCGGTGGCTCTTATTCCGGGAATAAGCCGCTCTGGTGCAACAGTCATTGCATCCATCGCTGTCGGGATGAAACAAGAAACAGCGTTGAAATTTTCCTTTATGCTCTATATTCCGATTAGCATCGGCGGAGTCATATTAGGTGCATCTGACATCGTAACCGATCCCAACCGAACCCAACTGACCATACCTTACATTCTCGCTTTCATTACTACACTTATTGTTACATACTATTCAATGAGATGGTTTATGGGAATTATGGCTAAAGGGAACTTGATCTACTTTTCGTACTACTGCTTCGTAGTCGGAATTCTTTTACTTATTTTTTTATAAACCGGGAATTCGATGTAGCATAAAGGGAACAATCAATAAGCAATTGGTTGTTCCCTTTTTCATTGCAGCTTATAGTTCAATATTACAATAAAAAGCCGCCAATTTGGCGACTACTTAAGCTTTCGATAATCCAAACGCTGACTGCTCCAGAACCAGTTCGGCCCCAGCTTCAAGTTCAAGCTCATAGGTGCCGTTCTCATCAGACACTAAAATGCCGACGTTTTTGCTGAGCAGGTCACATGCATTGACCCATTCCGGCAGTTGAAGCTTCGTATTGATCCGACGGCTGGTGGTGAGTTCTGCCCGGAATAATCCTGATGTCCGATTCCATGTAAAAGACAGGCTGCCTCCGGGTATACCCCAGTTATGGATAGAGCCCCGGGTCCACCGTGCAGGCAGTGCAGGCAGCAGTTTGATCCATTGTACGGATACATAAAGCAACATCTCCTGTACTGCATTGACCCAGCCCATATTGGCATCGAGCTGAACAGGGGCTGCGGGCATGGACATGCATACACCCATATTGCGCCAGTCGTTATGCAAGGTATAACCATTATTGAGCAAACAGGAGCGCGCAAGCACATTGAGGCATTCAAGCGACCGTTCACCATCTCCAAGCCGTGCATATATGGATGCCATGTGCGCAAGGGACCAGCCGCTCTGTGCTCCAAGCCGTCGCTGATTGACAGCCTGCTCAAAGGCATGAAACAGCTCCGGCTGCTCCTCCCGGGTAACCTCCTGTCCTGGGAAAACGGGGTACAGATGCGAAAGGTGACGATGATCTCGTCGGTCTTCAAAAGCAGGATGCAGCCATTCTTTCACCGCCCCCTCCGCGTTTAGGACATAGTCGGGCAAACGCTCCAGCATGGCTTCCCAGCGCGGAATTTCGCCAGAGTGCATCTCGGCAATTCGACTGCCTTCAATAACATGTTGAATCAGTTCCTTCATGATTGCAATATCCATTGTGGCATTGACTGTTGTAGGCATCGGGTGTGCTAGTTGCTGTCCGTCCTTTGGCATAAAGTTCTCCGGTGTATTCTCGGGTGAGACGGAAGGGTATATCTTATATTTGCCGTCTGCGCCCAGCACCAGAAAATCTTCATAGAACTGAATCGCCTCCCTCATAAAGGGCAAAGCCTCCTCCAGCAGAAACCGCATGTCCCCTGTGAACTGGTAATGCGTATAGTAATGTCTGGCCAGCCACCCGGCAGCACCAGTCCAGTTCATGATCACCGGAACAATCTGGTTCGGGACACCCATGCCCGGTGTTGTTCCAGCCGGGATGTAGATCCCGCCGCAGCCATAGAGCTTGCGAGCATTGTCCCTGAAGTCCTCCATCAAACCGTTGTAATAACGGAACATGGATCGATTCAGATGGGAAAAGCCACCTACAGCGGTGTGCCAATACATCATCTGTACGTTCTCGTTGGCCATATTGTGGCCCCAGATCAGTCGGTAATCTCCACCCCATAATCCGTATAACCCAAATGGCAAATGGCTATCCTCAGCTGTTCCGCTAATGAAGAGATACCGGCCATAGGCCCACATCTTGCGAACCAGTCCGGTAGGAGCTTCGCCTTCATAGGCTTCCAGAAGCAAGTCTTCATTGCTGCGCCCATCTTCAGCCTCATCATCCAGGTCAAGTTCAGTCGAGCGAAATAGCGGCTGATGCAGCTTGATATGTCGGGCCAGCAGTGTATCATAGTCACTCTCAAGCATCGAAAGTTCATGCTTTAGCCGCTCCCATTCCTGCTCACGCCTACCCGTGGCAAACATTTTGACAAGAACAAGCACCTTGCCAGTTGTTTGGAAATGGAGCTTCCCGCTGAGCACACTTTCTGTGTGTTTGCTTTGATTTTGTTGAGCCTTGCCTGGAATGGGAACGTTGCCCTCAGACCGGCTTATTGCTCTGTCTGCTGAATTCCCTTTCCGAACAGAAGCTTCTTCTGCCTGTATCAGTCGCAGTACCGCACCGTAGTCCTGTCCGTCATCATTTTGACCGCCATAGAACAGGTAATTCCCACTCTCATCTTCATCTGCTCTCAAGGTTACTGACGACTTTAATTTGTTGAACTCACCGTCTTCTCTCACTCGATCGCCCGGTGGAAATTGAAGGCCGACTGTCCCTGACAGCCATGGGCTGTCTGTTGTTCTCGTTGCCTGACGGTTAAGTTCCTCTTCCAGTTCGCAGGCTTGGATTTCATAGACAATACAAGCATCCGCACGGGAAACGAACAGGCTTCTCGAATAATTCCGTCTTCCGTCCAGCCACCGGATGTGTACCTCCCCTGTATCCATATCCAGTTCCCGCCCATATTTGCGAAAAGCATGATCACATGCCATGGACACCGTCATGGCAGCCAGTGGAAAGCGGGAGGATAGCCTCGAAGCATAGCCTTCTGCTTGCAATGCATGAGTCAGATGCCAGCTCGCCTCCAGATACCGTCCCCCATCCATCAGCTGACGGGTTTCTGGCAAGGTATGACTGACATCGGGCAGCTTATCCTTCCGACCCCAGTGCCATAATTCACTGTGTTGCAATAGAACCATTTCATCTTGAATGCCGCCCTGGACTGAGGCACCAAGCTTACCATTTCCGGAAGGAAGCGCTTCTCTCCACATCCCTTGCCACCAGGAAGCAGGATACCTCAGCAACAACTTGTTCCTGTTCGGCCTTGTGTCTGTGTGTTCTCTGCGAGGGTTCACGCTTCATCCGCTCCAAGTCTCTCCATTTCAATACTGGCTAGCAGGAACGGGGCTACACCCATCTGCACATCACTGACGACCTGTTCACTGATGTAATAGTCATAAGAACCGTCCCGGTATTTCTTCCCGCCCAGTCCAGCTCCATGGCAGATCCGGTGCAGATGCACTCCCTTTTCATCTTCGGTGACCAACCGCTTCAGGATGCCCGCATATGCATGCTCAACGACTTTACGATCCAGTTCAGCCAGATAATGCAGACGCAGGCCTTTGGCAAGTGCATATGTCAGCATACAGGAAGCAGAGGCCTCCAGGTAATTTCCCTCTCTTCCATTCTGGTCCATCACCTGATACCAGAGTCCGCTGTCCTGGTCCTGGGCATGCGCGATCGCATATGCCATCCGCTCAAATATGCCCATGATCTGTCCTCGCTGCGGATGATCCACCGGAAAATGCTCCAGGGCATCCACCACGGCCATCGCATACCAGCCCATGGCCCGGCCCCAGACATGGAAAGATTGGCCAGTATTCTGGTTACACCAGCGTTGCTCCCTGCTCTCATCCCAGGCGTGATGCAGCAAGCCAGTCCGCGGATTGCGTGTCTTTCGCTCAATCAGCAGAATCTGCCGCGCCACTTCATCGAAGCTATCCGGTTGATCAAAAGTGCTGGCATACTCCGCCAGAAAGGGAGAAGACATATAGATGCCATCCAGCCACATCTGGAATGGATATATTTTCTTGTGCCAGAATCCGCCTTCACTCGTCCTTGGCTGTCCCCTAAGCTGGGCAACGAGTTGCAGAATCGCCTGATAATACTTATTATCCCCGGAACGTTTCCACTGGGAGAAAAGATTTTTGCCTTCATTAATCATATCCAGATTGTAATCCTCCAGCCGATAGGTCCGGATCGTGCCATCGTTGTCGATCAGGGCATCCATGTGATGCTGAACAAGATCGGCGTATTTGGGCTCTCTATTCCATACGGCGGCGCGTTCAAGGGCCATCAGCGTCATGCCTCCTACATACCCCCATTTGCCCGCAATCTTGGGGTGGTTACCATCCTGGCATTCGGAGAGCAGCGTGTCTGCTATTTTGACAGACATTCTGCGTTCTGGTGTAACTGTCCTTGCCGAAGTTTCGACCATAACGAAATCCTCCTTCTGATGGGCTATGCCACCTGTACAGTTATTTCGGTATTGAAGTTCTGACAATGCGGTTATACTCTGCTGGAGAACAATACACTAGACATTGGAATACCGTTCGGTTATCACATCAAGGGGTTAAGCCCTTCCCACTTCACAGACCAGCTCCCATCTCGCGGAAAACCTGGATTCCCTCCTTCGCCTGCCCCTTTCCAGCCCGCAGCCATCATGGCGATAGCGGTCAGCAGGCCGCCATTGCCAGGTAAATAAGCCCATAGCCCTGGTCTCTGATAGTTGTGTCCATTGGGTAAATACGTGTTCTTCGTGGCATCCATCAGCAAAAAATCAATTGCCAGCTCCGGTTCACCCAATCTTGCTGCTGTCATGGCACACATGGGAAAATCCCATCCCCATGCGGATTCCCAGTCCCAGCATTCTTTGACTTTGAGCAATGTATTCCTCATGATCTCCGGGTCGATGAGCGACCCGGGCAGCAATCCGAGGGCCCCAAGCATCGAGGGATGGTCATGGTTCTTGTCGGTATATGTTCCCGGGCAATTCTCATGCGCAAGATAGACACCGTTCTCGTGTCGGGGTTTCGCCATTTGCGTAGCCACTCTCGCCCAGTCCGGATTGGCTGGCTGATGAAGCCGCTCTGCCCACAGAATGGCAATCTCCAGGCCATATTTCCAGTACTCCAGTTCATAGGGCGGATTCAGACTGTTGTTCATGGCATGATTCTCCTGCGCCGGGATAAGCGGAGGACCCAGCACATAGGCTTCTCTTTCCCCATCCCAATGCGCGTAGGACACCATAAAGTCAGCCGCTTCAAATACGATGTGCTTGTAGTGTTCCAACAGGGCAGGCTCAGGCTGCGTCTGATAACACATCTCAGCCAGTGCCATTGGATGCGGCTGCTGCCAGATCAGGCCTGGAGCTACGGGTGACGGGGTCTGCCGCCCGTTATAACCGACCATTTTGGGCCAGCGTGCGCCGAAATAACCTTGAGAACGGGCCAGCTCGCGGGCTTCAGGCAATATGTTCAGGTACCAGTTCATACTGCTGCGCAGCAAGTTCGCACGGTTCCAGAGCGGGAAATGCGCCGCATGCCACCAATGCATCTCCAGATGCATTTTGCCAAACCAGCTGTTGTACATATAGCCGGTCTCCTGCGGAGGCATGGACCCTCCGCTGTGCACGGCACACAGGAACTGGGACAGAACTACCCTACGCTCTAACTCAGCAGCACGAGGATCTGCACTGCCTTCAAAATCGATCACTCCCCCGCTGTTCCAGAATTCTTTCCAGTAGAGCGAACTTGATTGCAGCACAGCTTCTGTGGGCAACGTCTCAGGCTCTCTGGTGGCAAAGGCTATACTGCATGACCAGATGTCGGAGTTTTGGACAGCCTCGGGAAACAGTGTGAATTCATGAGTTCCGGTCTGTTCCAGGTGACCTGCGTCCCAAGCCCATTTCACGCCATACTCATCTTCATCCAGTACACGTATCAGCGAAGCGGAAGTTCCGGCGGCTGTTGTCAGCTCGGTAGAATGCCTCTCGTGTTGGTTCCAGTCGGGAAATATAGATTTGGACCAGCTCCGATGTGTCATATCGGGTGAAGGAAAAACAAGAAACAGTTGCAGACGCCCCTCACGGATTAATCCCGAGTGTATACGAATGGCTAGACAATCCAAGTTCGGGTCACAGACTGTCTCTACGCGTACTTCTGATCCCTGCACAGTGAACTCACTGTGGAGGACCCCGGTCCACAGATTCAACTCTTGGCGTACCGGGATTACGTCGGTGACATCTGTTTCCTGCCCATCTTCTCCCAGCAGACGAAATGAAATGCGTCCAAGGTGAAGACGATGCGGGTTCTGCCTGAGCCAGTGATAAGCCTCTTCCTTGTTTTCAGGCTTCATGGGATACAGCACCTTGCGTCCGTATGTCTCAAATGCCTGATAGGCGATATCGTGATCTCCGAATACTTGATGTCCTCCAGTGTAATGCCAACCCCAATTGGACTGTGTACCGAGTGGTATTTCGTAGAGAGAGGGAAAGGTCTGAAGTCCAGTAAAATCAGCGCTGAACGCAAATTCTCCATTACCTACAGACAAAGGTGATCTGGGCTCAAGCTGTGTCAATACCGGATAGTTTCTGGTGACGACCGATTGACGATCCATGAATGGCTATGCCTCCTTGTTATTTTGCGTGTTCAGTGCAGCTGCTCAGGGGTTTTATGATTCCAGCAGTGCATCCCTGCGGCTTCGCATCATCTCCCTGTATTTGCCCGGTGTAATGTCCTTGTATTTTCGGTAAACCCGAATAAAGCTGTTCTCATGCTGATAACCCACCATGGAAGCGATCTCCGAAATCCTGTAATCCGTATCCAGCAAGAGTTTACAGGCACGTTCCATCCGGAGCTTGGTAAAGTATCCGTGGATGGTGTCGCTCATTTCCTGCTTGAACAACTGACTGGCCAGACTGCTTCCGATGCCGACATGCTCGGCGATCTCCTGAATGCTTACAGGATCCTCCAAGTGGTTGTTCATAAATGTAATCATCTGTTGGCACAGGATGAAATCCTTGCTAAGCATCAGACTGCTGAACCATTCGGCCAATGTTCCAATCTGCTGCCTGAGTAAGTCACAGACAGCCTCCAGATGCATGGTCCGCAAGCCGGACACTTCAAGCCCGCAGCCTTCCGTCTCGCGGTTCAGGCGAATGCGTTCAAGTGTAGCTCCGACAGCTTCCAGAAAGGCCAGTGCGGATGAAGGATGCCATTGCTCGTGCCTCATCCGGCCGATCATTTTGTCCAGTGCCTTCATTGCCTCTTCTCCCCTGCCGGCTTCGACAGTTTCCGTTAGCTGGGTCATGAATTCATGTTCTTCAGATGTGTTCTCCGGCTGTTGCTTCCCAGATATCTCTTCAAACGGAATGACACGTTCATATCCCCGATACAATCTGTAGTCAAGTGCACTCTCCGCTTCATGCATCGCCCGCTGAAGCTGCATGAACCCTTCGTGATAATCACTAACTCCGCTCGATACCTGGAACTTGAGCAGTTGAGGAATCATGCTAATCGCCTCACCGATTGCTGTTGCTGCCCTAGTGTTCCTCCCCAGCTGAAGCGGTTGGAGCATAACCAGCATCCGATCGCTGCCCAGATCAGCAGTTATGACGCGCCACTGTCCAGACAGCAGTTCGGCAATAATATTGGCTATCGCAAATTTCAGCAGAGAATGGTCCGACTTCTTGAAGCGTTCACACCAGGCCTGATAATCATCAATGGACAACATGGCGATAGCCAATGGCTCATCACTCCACTCCTTGAAGTAACGCCTCCATTTCTCGCCCATTTCACGGTTTCCTGTCATGTTCCCGTTATAAATGTCCGTCAGAAATTTGGAGGAAGCTTCCGGAAGGGTTTGCCTGAGATTGATGGCCTGCTGGGCATGATCCGTTAGCAGTTGTCCCGTTATTTTCTCGAGATCAATCTGTTCCGGACTGATCCGCTCCTGGTCGTATCCGCTGAGCAGCTGCCTCATCCGTCGTACCGGTCTAAAAGCAGCTGCATTGTAGAATGTAATTGTGGCGGCTCCTGCCACAAGTGCCAGCAGAGATACTATAAAGACAATATTTCGGATCTTCTGGGCATTGGCCAGCAGACTTTCTTGCGATATCACTGACAGGTAACGCCATCCGGTATACGGTGAAATGGTCTGAGAAGCCAACAGAATCTTGCCTTCGTGCTTAAATTCACCAAGTTTCTCACCATCCAGTTGTGTGAGTGCCTGCCTGACTGCTCCCTCTCCAACGGCGTAATTGCCGAGATCATATAATGGCTGGTTATCGGTATCCAGAATGAATCGATGGCTGTCGAGATCAGAGACGGAAGAGAGCAGCATGTGCTCAAACATTTGATCCGTCTTGAAATTCACGGCGATAATGCCCTTCAACTCGCCAGTTATCATTATTTTTCGGTAAAGTGTAATTTGCGGCATCGATTGACCTGAACCTGTGGAGATCTCGCGTTGTTTGACCAGCATAGGACGCTCTTCAAGTTCATCGGCTACGCCTACCCAATCCGAATCCGGAAAATTGCCTATGCTGGAGCTATAACCTTGTGGAAAAGCAACCATGCTCTCCCGGGTCATATCGTAAATGTAAGCGCTCTTAATAAAGGGCGTACTGCTGATTAATGTTTCCAAAAACTGTACCAGCTCCGTAATGTTCCGGTAAGATCCCTGTACTTCATTCGCGAGAAATTTATACACGTTACCGTTCAGTGCGATTTTCACTGCAATCTGGTCGCTTTCGCGAATCACCTCATCAATATCATTCATGCTGATGCGCAGCATCTGGTGCTGCGGTTCACTTAATTCCTGTTGCAATACCGACTTGGAGGAATAATATGTAGTCATCCCCACCGCAATAATAATCATGAAGACAACAACGGTCAGAATAAGCAGCAGCCGGGTCTGGGGATTGGTAAAATTAAATTTTAGCCACTTCAGAAAGGAAAGGGTCACAATTATCCCACCTTATATGCAATATACCGATATTATACCGTTCCCCTTTGTCCAATACGACCCGGCCCAACAGCCTATTTTATCACCTCAAACTGATCCATTCCCCATTTTCCCCGGTGTTCAGATCATTTCCGCTGCGTTAGTCGTTGTGCTCGCCTGCCATTCATGCATAGAGAGAGTTTCAAGCCCGGCAAGAAGCACAATGCCGATCCCATGAGTATCATTCAGATTCCAGCTCAGTTCATGCTTGTAATATTGGTTGGAGAAGGAGTAGCTGGAGCCGCGACACACTCCGTATACATTGCCTTGTTTGTCGATTGCATGCCGGGTAAGCCCCTTCCACCCCTGCCGCACAGCTTGTATATAGGGTTCGGGGTTTAAGAACCAACCCAGACGTACCCCGCGGGCATACGAATAGATGAACATGGAGGTGCAGGACGTTTCTTCATACGACTGCGGGTCAGTCAATACCTGATGCCACAGACCGTTTCTGCCCTGTAGTTCCAAATATCCTGCACACAGTTCCCTGTAGAACTGAAGGAGATCCGTGAAGGAAGGGTGCTCTTGAGACAGCACCGTCAGCAGCTCGGACAAGGAGAACAGCACCCAGCCGTTTCCTCGCCCCCATGGGGTCCGTGTCGGTGCACCGCGTTCCACATCGAATACATGCGACATGATTTGCCGCTCAGGGATATAGAGGTATTTTTTATACAAAAGGACCTGTTTTGCCGCTTCGTCCAGCAGCTTGTCATCACCCGACCATTCAGCGTACCTGCACAGGAACGGAATGCTCATATACAGATCATCACACCACATGGTGTTATCCATCGTTCTTGAGACACCAACCTTGCGGTATAAGGTGCCATCTTCCAGACGGTCCTGCTTATGCAGAATATAGTCTGCGATATGAGCTGCCGTCTGCGTGACACCTTCCAGCTTGCGCTCCTGATCAGCCAGCAGCATGGTAGCGCCGAAAGATCCGCAGTCATCCAGACTGTCGATATGTGAGAGCTGATTATTCAGCCCTGCAGCACCATATCTTTCCCTGTCCCATAAGGAATAGCTGAAACGTGAAGTCGCGAACTCAATATGATTCAGTACGTAATCGCGAATATCCTGGCGCTGTCCCGCTTTGCCAAGCTGAAGCAGGCCATATAGAGTGACGCCAAGCGGATAATTCCATCTGCCAAACCATTCATTCTCCAGGAACGGACGGACCTCTCCGCCTGGCAACTCGGTCCGCCAATACACTTCTTCACCCGTACCGCTGTAAGTTGTCTGCCTCATCGTCTGACAGGTAGCCAGATTGATCTCCTGCCCTCTTTGAAAAGGACCCAGGTACAGCCATTTGCCACTGTAACCTTTGATTTCCTGCGCAGGAGTGAGCAGCTTATCCGCAGTCGGGTCCATAAGAAAACCCCAATCCTGCTCTCCACACATACAGCTCGCGGTCAGGTCATGACTGACGGCAGACAATTGCAGCTCGAAGCGGAAAGTTCCTGCCTGCTCTTGCCGGAAGACCACCTTCCCGTTTACCGAAAATTCCACCGGGCTGAAGGCTTCGCCGGAAAATACTACAGGCTCTCTGCCGCAATGCGAGCCGTTTATTTTCGCCCACGCATAAGCAGACATTCCACTGCTCAGACC
>JAADXL010000906.1:0-14701 GCA_023337755.1 Pythium aristosporum
CGTCCTTCACGCGCCGCGCCAGTGGACAAGAGGGCCTCCTCGCGGCGTCCCCGTCGGGCCGTCGCCTCGACCACATTCTCCCTCCGCCGTCCTTCTCCATGTCCTCCAGCGACCTCCTGACGCCGCCAGCGCCGCGCGTGTCGACCGACTTTCTCCGAGAAGGAAGCCAGTCGGCGGTGATCATGGAAGACGTGGCGAGTCCTCACGGGCAGACCCACGGCGGCGTCGACGACGACGACGACGGGCTCCGCCTCGGGCGGTTCCGCGTGCGGCTCGGCAACGGCGCGCAGCGGTTCCTGTCGGCGCTCGTGCTCGCGCCGCTCATCACGTACTTTCTCTGGAGCTCACCGGCGTTCGCGACCACGACCGTGTGCGCGCTCGTGGTCTCACTCTCGTGCTACGAGTATGCGTGGCTGGCCCACCGCATCCACTCGCGGTTTGTCTTCGCGCTCAACAATTTTGAGGCCGGGCCCACCAGCGACCGCCGCAGCCACAGCTCGAGCACGCGGAGCTCGTCGTTCCGCTCGAACGGTGCCACGCAGCCGTCGTCCGGAAGAGAGTTTGAGGCCGAGCCGCCGCTCCACGAAGAGAAGATCGCTGCGAGCGGCAAGCGCTGCGCCGTGACGCAGCTCGCCGAGAAGTACTGCTACGGCTCGTCGTGGCTCGCGGCCGCCGCCATCTCGGTCGTGGGCACCGCGGTGAGCACCTCGGCGTTCACAGCCGTCGCCACCAGTACCATGTTCGCGCACCTCACCTTTGGTGACTACCGGCTCGCCTACTCGATCATCTCGAGCTTTGCCGCGTGGGTCTGTGCCTGTCTCACGCCCGATTGGCGCTACGCCACGCTGCTCATTATCGAGAAGGAAGTGTTCACGGTGCTCACGCTCTACTCGATGAAGTGCCCCATCAACCTCATGCGGTGCGACACGATGCTCCAGCCGTCCTTGCTCCTGCTGGGCGGCGTCATGGCCATCACGCTCGTGCGCGTCGCGACCACGCGCACGCCCGGCCAGCTGCTCTTCCACCTCATGCTCGACCTGCTCGGCTTTGTCTACATCATTGGCACGCTCTTCCTCATCGTGAGTTTTGTCGACCTCGACCGGGAGGCCACATACCGCAAGCTCGTCATTGCGCTGCTCTACGTCGTCTGGGCCTCGGACTCGGGCGCGTACCTCTTTGGGAAACTGCTCGAGGCCTGCCACTACTCGCACCACTCGCACCCGCTCGCCAAGCATCTCTCGGCGCGGAAGGACTACGAAGGCACGTGCATTGCCATCTTCTTCGGCGTCGGTGCCATGTTCCTCTCGTCCTACTTGCTCCACATCGACGGCTCGGTCGGCGAGAAGCTCGGCTTTGCGGCCGCCGCCGTCATTGTGGGCCGCATTGGCGACCTCTTTGAGAGCCTGCTCAAGCGCGCGGCCATGGTCAAAGACTCGGGCACCGTCATCCCCGGCCACGGCGGCGTGCTCGACCGCATCGACGCGCTCATGTTCGCCGCCATTGTCTTTTCGCGCTACTTTGGCGCCATCATTCTCCCCGACGAGCAGCGCAACGCCTGACTCGAAAGCTCCTATTTATTACTCGTCCCGAAAGTCGCATCCGCCCTCCTTGT
The DNA here is from genome assembly GCA_023337755.1 of Pythium aristosporum. Lineage (NCBI taxonomy): Eukaryota > Oomycota > Peronosporomycetes > Pythiales > Pythiaceae > Pythium > Pythium aristosporum. Next base: position 1,613 of record JAADXL010000906.1, read on the forward strand.
AAATAGATCGCCTCCCATTGCGTTCTTGAAGCTCGACAGATCTTCGCCATTGCCGTGTCTTTTAGGCATGCCCCACAGCAGATCGCTTTGTGTGGCTCTATCTGTTATTTCCAATAGTGGTTCCCATCATCCCAGTCATTTTCAGATCTCTCCATGTCTAGTTACGTAGTTTTAGATTCTACTCGCGTCTACTCTGGTGAATTCCCGCTTCAGTCTCCGCTGGTCCAGCTGGTGAGCTGACTCTTGTGGGTGACAACCCCCTACTGTACGGTGCAATTACTCAGAATGGAGGGAGAGGCGAGCGGCTCCGGCGCCCGCCTGTCCGTCTGCGTGTCCAGAGGCGCTTCTCTTCATCCAGAGAATCCAGCGCATTTTCGAAGCTCCGAGGATTTGCGGCACGTGCCGCTCTTACGAGCCCCGAGTCGCGACTTTGTAGCTCTTCCTTGAGGTGTAAACAGCTCTCTACGAACAGTATACACTACTGCGCAAACGCGAGCAGCTCTCTATCTACTCCCCGTCTTATTCCCGACCGCCGCATGCGCCGGAATGCCGGCCAAGTCGTCGCTCTACCGAAGCAGCTCGGCGCTCTTTGACATTGACGAAAACGCCGACCATGTCGCCACGGACGCGGAGCCGCAGCCACGGCGCGTGTCCATCCAGGCCGCGCCGTCCAACTTGGAGAGCTTTGACGTCGTCCCCGTGCTCGGCAACAGCGTGGATTTCGGGCACAACTTCGAGCCCGACTTCACCATGACCCACACGACCAATGTCAACGCCCAGACGAAACGCCGGCGCACGCGCACGCGGCGCCACAGCGTGTCGCCGTGGCCCATCTGCGGCCTCAACATGCCCGTCATGGTGCTCCGCGTGCTCACGTCGCTCGTGGTGATCCCGCTCATTCTCGCCGGTCTCATTTGGATCCCGCATGTGGCCGTGGTCTGGCTCTGCGTGCTGCTCGTCTGCGTCTGCGCGTACGAGTACGCGTGGCTCGCGTTCCGCATCCACTACCAGCTCCTCTCGACCTACTCGTGGTACGAGCGCGCGCCGTCCGAAGAAGAGACGCAGGACGCCCAGGACGACGACCCGGACGACCGGTACCCGTTCCAGAGCTTTGCCTCGGGCTTTTCCAACTCCATGATGTCCCAGAGCATGCTGTCGTTCAGCGTCATGGCCGAGAGCACGCGCGGCCTCGAGCAAGCCAAGCAGCAAGAAGAAGACGACGAAGAAGACCTCACGATCGGCGGCGAAGGCGGCATGGCCGCGCGCGCCGCCAAGATGGTTGTGTCGCCGCTCGACACGCTCGAGTTTGCCATGGTGGCCACAGCCGTGTCGCCGCTCGCCGAGAAATGGTGCGGCGGCCGCGAGTGGCTCGCCAAGCTCATGGTCGCCACGGCCTTTACGCCGCTCTGGATTCTCGCCATGCACCACCTCATGGAAGGTGTCAAGTTCCCCGTGGCGCTCGGAGACCTCCCGGGCGCCGTCGTTTTTCAGCTGCCGCAGCTCACGTGGATCGCCGTCTTCCTCTCGTGCATGCTCGCGCTGTCGACGCCCAACCTGCGATTCGCCGCGTCCATGATCATCCAAGTCAACGCCTTCTTTGCCATCGCCATCAACTCGCTCGCTTGTCCGATCCTCTCAATCCACGTGTGCACCGAGCCGCTGCTGTCCGTGACCGAGATCTTTGCTCTCGGCGCCGTACTCATACTGGCGCTGCGCGGGCTCACGAGTTCGAGCCCCGCCGACATGGTGCTCGTAACTATGGTGGATCTGCTCGGGTACCTCTTCGTGATCGGCGGCTTCTCGCTTCTCGTCGGCGTCGTCGACGTGCATCACGACAAGGACAAGCTCTTTGCGCGCGTGCTGCTGCTGCTTGTGGTCGTGCTCTGGGCCGCGCAGATCGCGGCATACACGTGCGACCGGATCATGTCGCACTTTCAGCTCTCTCGCTTTCGGCTGCTGCCACGCCGCATCGCCGTGCGTGTCGATCTCGAGTCGCTGGCTTGTGCCGTGAGCGTGGGCACCGTGGCCACGGCCGTCGGCGGCTCGCTGGTCGGGCTGCCCACGCCGGTGTACGTGAACATTGTCTTTGCGTTCTTCGCGATGCTGTTCGCACGGCTCGGCGCGCTCTTCATGAGTCTACTGCGCCGCGCCGCCGGCGTGAAGCGCTGCAGCCGCGTGCTCCCGGGATTCGGTGGCATGCTCGATATGACGAGCGCCGTGCTCTTTGCCGCCATCGCGTTCTCCAAGCTGTACGCGGTCGTCATGGTCGCGGCCGCGCGAGTCGCCAAGACGAACGAGGAGCGGTCCGTGCCCGTGGGTGCGCTCAGCGTCGGCTTTGGCGGCCTCCGTTAGGATAGAAACAAGCTAAAATAAGAAGTTCCATCAGCATTTGGTCTCATGCCACTAACGAAGAGATCTTTCCGACGTCAGTCAACTAAGGGAATGTCATTGTTTCGGGGGAATGTCACTATCTTCCTCACCCCCTTTGATCCCCCTTTTTGAGAAGAAATCTTTGGGGAACCGCCGAGCAGCTACGAAGCGAACGATGATGAAGAACGCACCCGTGGCGTGGACGACCGAGGGCGACCGCCCGCTCAACATGGCCAACGACGCCAAGGGCGCCCACGAGCACGCCAACTGGCAGCCGTACGACTTCAACGCCGGCACCGTGCTGGCGATCGCCGGCTCCGACTTTGTGATCATGGCCGCCGACACGCGCCTGAGCTCGGGCTACTCGATTTTGAGCCGCAACGAGACCAAGCTCCACGCGCTCACGCCCACGTGCGTGCTGGGCGCTCCGGGATCGCACAACGACGTGATTCAGCTGCGCGGCACGCTCGATATTCGCGCACAGATGTACCGCCACGACAATGGCTGCTCGCCGTCCATCGGGAGCCTCGCGCAGCTGCTCATGAACACACTGTACGGGCGCCGCTTTTTCCCGTACTATGCGTTCTGTCTGCTTGGAGGCATTGATGCCAATGGCAAGGGCGTGCTCTACTCGTACGACGCTGTCGGCTCGCACGACAATGTCACACGCGGCGCTATGGGCTCGGGCGGCCAGCTCATGATCCCACTGCTGGACAACCTCGTCGAGCACCAGACGCGATCGGACCCCAAGCGCGAGTTGACCATCCAGGAGGTACGTTTCGTCGTGGGAATGGTACCCCTCCGTGGCACGGAAGTAATGTAACCCTCTCTTTGACCTCGTCCGTAGACCAAGGAGATCATCAAGGACGCGTTCGTGACGGCAGGCGAGGTATGGACTTTCTCGCTCTATGGGGAATGCATGGCGTTCTGAGGTGCTGACGCTACTTGGCTTGTTATAGCGCGACATTTACACGGGCGACTCGGTCGAGATCATGACGATCACAGCGGCGGGCATCGCCAAGGAAATGTTCCAGCTCAAGAAGGACTAGGCCCGCGTCGATGGACTAGGCCCGCGTCGATGGCGTTTTGGTGGGTGCAGTCGTAGATCCCGACGCCACGCAGGACAGCGCACTGGATCTAGTAGCCTTCCCTGCCCAGTCTCCTAATACAGTCTGCATACAGTACCCACCTTCTCTCAGTCTTATTCTGAACGGATGTGGTGATCCCTTGAAGCGGGCGGACAGCGTGGCCTGTATTACTACTACTACGCGCTGGTATCTACGCCTGTATGACTTCCACGTAGCATCTAGCTCTCTTCCGTCCTGGGGGACGACCAAAGAAGGCGTGATGATCGCCACGCACGAGTGCGACTACTCTAGTCCCGTCCCACCATTATCAGTCTACTGAAGAAACGCCTTCTCTGTCGCCTACGCTTCTCGGTTCTTGAGCGCGATTTGCCGGACCTTCCGCCGGTAGAGCTCGGGGTCGTTCTTGAGGTCCATGTACGGCTCGCGCTGCGCCGGGTCGCTCATGTTGGGCGCGTCGAGCAGGTCCTGGACGCCCTTGAGGATCTGCTTAATGGTCACACTGGGCTTCCAGTCCTTGTCTTCATTGAGGATACTAAGGCAGACCGTGCCCGACGGATACACGTTCGGGTGATAAAGCGGCGGCGTGAACTTGACGAGCGGCGGCTTGCTCGGGTAGTCCTCCGAGAAGGTGAGCGAGAGCTTGTAGACGCCGCCTTCCCAGTCCGTGCCCGCCTTGCCCGGGATGCCGGCGTGCCAGAGCATGAGGTTGAGCGACCCGTCGTCGCTCGCGATGGGCCGCGCCCAGAAGCCCGCCGGGTGGTCGCGGCGCCAGTTCTTGCGCTCCTGGCGGAGCCGCTGCACGGCGATCGAGTCGTCACTCATGGTCCTTTTCTTCTCGATGTCCTTCTGGAAAATGGTGGGAAAATGGTGGGGGACAGCAATGTATTGATATAGTGGAATCAAATGACGACGGAGAGTGACATTACTGATGTCACTGAATAGAAACTATCTACGGATCACGTAATTACGAATGATGCGATTCCGTAAATACCTCTTCGACGTTGAAGAGGCAGATCTCATTCGAAAGACGGCATGGACTCCGCAGAGGTGCGCTCCTGGCGTCGCTCTCCTTCTGTGAGAAGGCTGTGCATGGTGGTCCAACCTCTCTCCTAATCGTAGAGCGAGTTCTCCCAGGAAGATGTCCTGCCCATCGCCAAGACAGTACGTCCGATCCCTCTCCTCTCAGCACCGACGTCAGACAGTTGAAGCGTCTCTTCCTGTCTTTCCACAGGCGATCGAAGTGGCGCTCAAAGACACCGTGTACAACCGCAAGAAGGTGCTCGACTGGTCCAATTCCCTCGTCGCGAGCGTGCTCACGGGCCTCCAGAACCTCAACAAGCCCTTCAAGTACGCCGTGACCTGCCTCATAATGCAAAAGACGGGCGCCGCCATGGCCACGGCGGCGGCGTGCGTCTGGGACCCGACGCTCGACGGCTACTGCACAGTGCTCTGGGAAAACAGCACCATCTACTGCATCGTCACGGTCTACGGCGCCGCGATCTCGCCCTCGGCAGCCAAGCTCGACCACTAGAAAAGTAGTAATATTACTACCCAAGTAGTATCGTGGTGTATTACCTACTTGCTCGTTTTACTTGCCAATGCACTGCACAAGCGCACCGAGGCACGACTGTGCGGCGTCGCGCGTGGGCGGCGCGTGCTTGCCGCCGACGGCGATCTGCTTGAGACTCTGGATTAGCTTCTCCTTGAGCTCTGTCTTGACCGTCTCCACGTAGAGTTGCCGGGGCTCGGCCTTTGCGCCATCGTCCTTGCTGTCCGTGAGCGTCTGCAGCATATTCTCCATCGCAAACAAGGCCCTGTGGACCGTGTCTTCGTGGAGCGACAGTTCCAGCACGCGTGCGAACGCAGGCAGCGCCCCGTGCTCCATGAGCAGCCAGCTCACTTGCGGGATCTGCGAGACCATGGCGAGCGCACCCGCGGCGGCACGGGCCGTCTCAAAGTCCTCCTGCTCTTCTTCGACCGACGCAAACGCGAGCCAGAGGCGGAGCTTCTCTTCGTTCATAAAGATCTTTTCGATAATCTGGTCGTTCGGCAGCAAGTTGCAGATCGTCTCGGTCGCCGCACGCCGCACGAGCTCGTGTTCCGAGAACTGGAGGTACTGCAGCGTCGACAGCCCCTGCGGCTCCGACACGATGCGGTTCTTGGTCTCGTCCGAGACGCTCGCGATGTTGGTCAGCGCCATGAGCGACTCGAACTGGAGCAGCTGCGTCTCGCCCTTGCATAGCTCCAGCAGTGGTCGCACGGACGACAGCAGCGACGCCGACGACACGAGGTTCGGGTTGGTCGAGATGAGGATCTTGGCGATAGCGTGGCCGGCGGCCGTCGAGAGCTTGGTGCCCACCGGCGGTTTCTTGCCCGTCTTGTTGGCCGCCTGTGCGAGCGCGTGCATCGCCAGCGGGATCAGCGCCTGGAACACGCCGCTCTGCACGAGCTTTCCGCGCACGTCGGGCACTTCGGCGGCGTGGAGCGCACTGAGCACGGCCATTTCCAGCACGTTCATCGACTGCGTCGTCGCGTACTTGAGCAGCTTCACCAGCGTCGTGAGGACCGACGGCGTATTCACGAGTTTCGTGACGCGCACATGGACTTGTTCGGTCGAGTCGCCATCGTCCAGCACCGACTTTTGGCGCAGCGCCTTTTGAAGCTCTTCGTACTGGTCCGGAGTCAGCTCCATGCCTTCCATTTGCTTCTTCTTGAGCGTCGACTCGGACGTGAGGAGATGGTGGAGAATGTAGCCAATGCCGTAGTAGACATTCGAGCGGTACCCGACGTGGGTGTGGGCGTGGCCAGCGGCCGGCGACGGCTTGTGCTGGCTCGTCGCGCCGCCAAAGTCGACGTCAAAGACACTCTGGATGGCCTTGGGGTGCGTCACCAGCGCGTCCTTGACGGGCGTGAGCGTCACCACGTAACTGAGCGCCTCGATACCGCGCTCTTTCGGCGAGGCGCCGCTCCAGTACAATTGCTGATCCTGTGCTTTGGCTTCATGCGCGTGGGCCTTGGCGAGCACGTCAAAGATCTGGGCAATCAAAAACTGCGCGTCGGGCGTGTCGACCGATTCAAAGGCCTTTTCCACGACTGCGATCTTGATCTGGATACTCAGCGCACTCGCGCGCAGAACGAGGTCGTCGTCCTCGAGCGACGCACGCAGCATCTTGTGGATCTCGACACGCAGCGACGCCGGCACGCAGCTCGTGCCGTTCTCGACGCCACACACACTGGCGACGCAGTCGACCCAAATCTCCTGGAAGCGTCGCGTGCGCGCTCGCGCATCGTCAAAGAGCCGCGACGCCACGAGGAACTCGCCGAGTCGCGCCATGAGCTGCGTGCCGTCGTTGCCGGCGGACTGCTGGACAGCCCACAGCGCGAGCTTCGCGTTGGAAAGAAAGAGAGCCGACAGCAAGAGACACGACGCCGAGGCCTTTTCGAGCAGCGTGCGATCGTGGGGTGTCGCCGCGAGCACGGGGATGGCGCCATAGTCTTTCACGAGCGTCTGCAACACCGACTCGTTCGAGGCGAGCTGCGCAAGACACTGCGTAAACACGAGCGGCAATCGGCTCAGCAAGACGTCGTACCGCGGCTGCTGCGGCGTCGAGAGGTGAAGCGCGATCGCGGCCGTCTCGTGGAGCAACGGGAACAGCCCGACTTCGTGAACCAGCGTACCGAATCGCACTTTGCGCTGCGCGATCGCGTTGTCTTCCTTTGTGGCGCCCTCGGGGATCGTCGACGTCGAGACGAAGTGCAGCAGACCGTCCAGCCCGCTGATTTGGAGCTCGACGTCACGGCTGCGGAGACCGTCGAGAAGACCTTTAAGGACCGTGCGGATCGCCGTGTCGTCGTCGCTCGCGAGCATGAGGTGCTTGAACACAAAGGCCGCGAGTTTCACAATGTGCTTTTGCGTCGACGGCGAGAGATCGACGGCGCCGTCTCCTGCAGGCGACGCAGAGGACGACGCTGCGGACGCGTAGGAGCGTTGGATCTGGTTGTGCAGCAGTGTGAGCAGTTTGTAGAACAGGTCGCCGCCGCGTTCAAAGACCTTGGCCGCGAGGGGCAGCGACGCCGACGCAATGATCGACAGCACGCTCACGACATGCGACAGCAACACACTGGCGGCATCCTTTATCTTGTCCGTAGTAGGTTTCACTTCCAGTAGATCGTTGGCGGCACGCCAGAGCACGACGAGCCCGCCTTTCTCCTCGAGCTCGCGCGGCACACTCGTGAGCTCTTGAACGCACTTCAACTCGAGAAACTTGAGCGCTTCTTCCGTGAGCGAGCGCTGCGCGACAATGTCCGATTCCGTGCCTTTCGAGACAGCGTCCAGCGCCTTTTGCAGTCCGTTCACGTCGCTCGACACGACGTCCTTGATCTTGCGCGCGAGCGCGACGACCGCCTTGTTGTTGGGGTTCACCGCCAGCACGAGCCGCACATCCTGGAACGCCTGCGTGTATTTCGCGAGCCCGACGTACGCCTGCGCGCGGCGGTACCGCGCCTTTTCGTTCTGCGCGTCCACCTCGAGCGCGCGTGTGCAGTCGGCAATGGCGTCGTCAAAGCGCTCGAGTGGCAGCGCACACGCGGCGCGGTTGCTCCACAGCAAGACGCGCTGTGCAGAGGCCTCTGCCGCGCTAAGCTCACCGTCGCCCAGAACCAGGGCCTCCGAGTACTTGGCCATCGCCTCGGCGTACTGCTTGGCCGCGAACAGCGCGTTCCCTTCCACGCGCAGCGCCTCCATCGTGCTCGAGATCCTCTTTCTTCACGTTGTCTATGTGTTGACCAGCAAGAAGGTCCAATCCAACGTTGGTTGGTTACATTGAAGAGCTACATAACGTTCGATTGGGTTCGTATTTGACTACCTGGTAGTCATTGATGGGTTCAATTCAAAAATGAATTGAGCTCGTGACCCCTGTGTCCGTCAGAAACGATTCGAGCAGAAGTCGACGAAAATGGCCGACGACGACATCGATTCGCTGCTGGAGCAGGGCCTGCGCGCCGCGGTCGCTGAGGTACGAGACCTATGCGCCACGTCATCGGAAAGCGCTGGTTCTGCTCTCTCTAATCATATCATTTTTGTTGCGTATTTCCCTCTTATAGAAGCAGGAGAGTGGCATCAAGACGGACCCTGCACAACCGTCGCCAACCAACGGCAATCCTGCCCGGTCGCGGTCCAGGAGCCGTTCGCGCTCTCGCTCGGGCTCTCGCTCACGACGAAAGCCGTCTTCTTCCTCTCGCCGGCGCCGCTCGCGGTCTCGCTCTCGCTCTCGCTCGCGGTCTTCGCGGCGGCGCGGCTCGTCTCGTCGGTCGAGATCTCGCTCGCGGTCCCGCGACTCGCGGCGCCGCCGCTCCGATCGCCGTAGTCGAAGCCGCAGCCGCGAAAGAGGAAGTAGCCGTCGCTCGCGCCGCCGTAGCCGCAGCAAGAGCCGCGAGAAGCAGCCAGCTGCCCCAAAAGAGCCGCGCGCAGGTAGTACGTCGGCCGAGCGTGCCGAACGCGCCAAGCAGCGCGAGCTCATGGAGCTCACACGTGACCACCGTACCGTGTTTGTCGGGCAGCTTACGCAGAAAGTACGCGAGCGCGACCTCGACAAGTTTTTCTCCAAGATCGGTAAACTCGAGCACGTGCTGCTGATCCGCGACAAGTTTACGAACCGCTCCAAGGGCTTTGCGTACGTCGAGCTGTCGAACTTAGAAGACGTCCCCAAGGTGCTCTTGCTCAACGGCGCCGTGCCGGACTTCCAGTCGTTCCCCATTATGATCAAGGCGTCGGAAGCCGAGAAGAACTTTGCGGCGCGAAAAGACTCGGTCATGAACTCGGCGGCCAAGGCCCAAGCGGCGACCACGCTCGGAGGAGCCCATGGAGGAGGCGCGCAGTCGGCGGCCGCACGCATCTACTGCGGGAATCTCCACACGAACATCACGGAGGACGATCTGCGCGCCGTGTTTCAGGCGTTTGGTGATGTACTGTCGGTAAATATCAACCGCGACGAGGTCGGGCGCTCTCGAGGATTCGGGTTTATCCAATTCTCCACGGCACAAGAAGCCAACTTTGCGCTGACCAAGGGCAATGGCCTGGAGCTGGCGGGGAACCACCTGAAGCTAGGCACGGTGAATGACAATGGCGGCGACCAGAGTGGCGCCGGAGGAGGAGGTGGAGGTGGTGGAGGAGGATGGAAGCTCGAGGACGACGAAGGCATCGGTATGACCATGAACGCGCAGTCGCGCACGGCACTGATGGCCAAGCTCGCGGGGAACAAGAATCTCTTTCCGACCGTACCTCCCAGTTTCCCACCGGCAGCTACGGCACTGGCCCCGGCTCACGCACCTACCGCGAATATGGTGTACCAGTCGGACAGCCGTGCCGCTGCACTCGCATCGCAGGACGTTGAAGGCACGCCGTCCTTTTGCTTTGTGATCAAAAACATGTTTGACATCGAAGAAGAGCGACGCAGTGGCGATCCGGACTGGCACCTCGAGATCCAGCAGGACGTCCAGGAAGAGTGCGAGAACTACGGCACTGTGCTCCACACGTTTGTCGAGCACGACAAGCCCGGCGGATTGGTCTACGTGCTGTTTGATCGCGTCGAGAGCGGCGTCGCGGCCGCGCAAAAGCTCCATGGCCGGTGGTTTAGCCAGCGGCAGATTAGCGTGCGGTACCTGTCGTCGCAGGAGTATGTCGGCATGTTTCCCGAGGCGCGGATGGCCGTGCAATCGGCGCGGACGCAGTCGGGCATGTGAGATTGAGACGGGTTGGGTACGTACGAGTAAGGATGGCCAGACGAGAGAGCAGCGAGGAGAGAGGATGTGGTGCGAGACACGTGGGTTGGGGGATAGCAGGAGCAAGGGACATTTTGAGTTCTCAAGAATCGTTGTGTTTTGCTCGGGTCAGGCCACTTGGTTTTTTCTAGGGTTGGGAAATGGGACCAAGACCTGCAGTGTTGTGTTGTGTCGCTTGCGTAGGCGGTGGGAGGTCTACACACTCGGGGAGAGCCTGAGAGGGATTGGGGAGTTTGGATGGAGAGGACACTGTCCGCCTTGGGAGGTGGCTCTTCACTCCTCTCACAGTACTACAGTATGAGGGATGGCGACGTGTTGACTATGGTGCTCGCGCAGTCTCCCTTGCTGATACAGAGCAAAGAGCACGAGATCCTTCAGCTGTCCAAACTATCTCCCCACAAATGAGACTGAATCAAAGCACGAGGGGATCCAACCCCACCACTCTACGTAATATTACCACCCCGCTTTCATGCATCTCCGTCCTTGGTCTCTTCCCCGCTCTTGGCACTGTCCACGTCTGCGTTATCCCCTGCTGCCTCGCGTGCCACGAGCGTCTCGTTCACAACGCGCGCGAGCTCGTCGATCTGGGTCTCATTGAAGCGGCCAGCGCAGTCCTCGACGATCAAGTGGATGTCCACGAGTTCCATGGGGCAGTGGTTGAGAAACTGGAGCTTCTCTGCCGGCGTCAGCGAGAGCCCGCGGCGCTCGACGGCCTGGAGAAATGCGCGGACCTTGCGGTCGTCAAGCGCCGCGCTCTTGGCGTGGCCCAGGTACTTGAGCACTTTGTGGTCCATCCAGTTGCGCTCGGCGTAGGCTGCGACCGCCGACTTGTGGAGGCGGCTGTCGCGGCGCTCCTGCATGAGCTGGTGGACCTCCGTGTCGCTCAACGCGCCTTCGTTGATCACCAACACCTTCATTTTGTCTCGGTCTCGCGCGTTTTGCTTTTTGGGTTGTGGCAGCCAGTCACGGATGTCACTAAACCGAAGTCAAGAAGGCAGTCAAACCAGAGTGTACCCATGTCACTAAGGCGGGGTAGCTCTTCATTAGAAGACATTGAGCGAAAAGCGCCCAAACGAACAAGGGTCCTGGTGGTTTGAGCACGAGAAAGAGCCCAAGAAGTATTGGAAGTGCCAATAAGTGCATTGGAATCTTGCCTTTCAGCTGCGTTGAACAAGACGAAGGACGTCGAGAATGGAGACGGACGTGTCACTGTCAATGCTGCCATCGCGACCACCAAGATCAGTTGGAGAAGGTTGCAGCGCGTGAAGAGCTTGGTGGTGGTGGCTGCGTGGGAGAATGTGCACGACACACGTGACCAAGGCGCACATGCTTTGTTTTGCTGGGTGGGGTCAACACAAGCCGTTATCTCCCAAACGGCGTGATGATAACGCGCAGCCGTCCTCGGGTTGTCTGATAGTAAAGACGACCAGTCAAGTCATCGCCGTGCGGACAGCAGAGGTCATGTCCCTCTCACAAGCTACCGTATAATACCAGCCTCCCGTGGTGATCAGCTTATGCGTTATCTCGTGCCAGTTAGAGCGGAAATGGAAATCAAGTCATCCATGCGGACAGCGAGTCTGTAACGCGGTGACGGCCGAGTTCAAGGAGAAACGCCGACCAATCATTGGAATGCGAATGGTTGGCACTTATCAGCTCCAGTGGTGTGGTTTCCAATTACTCCAGTAGTAGTTGGCGAACGACAATCATGATGCTGTGAGAGCCACGCGTAGATTCTGCAAAACCGCGTGTCAATAACTAAATTCAAGCGATCGCAGCTTTGATCCCAGTGGGGTCCATGGCAGTTCCAACGTATTAACATCGCCTCACCGAATCGTGCTTCACAGTCAACTAGCAGATTAGTTGGCGTGTGGGATTAGTTCCGGAGTGGCATTCAACTTCGAAGCTACGACGGCGGATCGAGTGCGTACAGTACGATTCTGTAGTCTGGGCTGGTGGCCGTGGCCCCTGACTACAGCACTGATGAGTATCGTACGACGATGACGAATGGTGTCCTATGGAATGCCGAATTCATGGGGCGATATTGAACTCTGAAAAACCACATGGTTCTTCGAAGTCTCTCCATTTGCTCATGTTGATATATGCCCTTAGTGGGTTATAACATGAACAAAGTGAGAGACTTCGTGGGCTTGATGGGGGTTTCTCGGTGTATTTAGATTTCAGCCACTGCTGATTTATCCCTGGTTCCAGCCGGTCTTCCTTAGTCGCCACGCTTGGTTGAAGTGTAAAGTCAAGGCTGCCGGCTCATGCTGGATTGTTGGCAGTCACGCTAAGTGAGCTCTCGCTGCCCGGCAAGCAGGAATGGCTGGGCAAGCCAGCTGGACAGCGCAGGCATTCCTCAGTACTACTGCCTGGCGAAATGTCAAACAGGCATGGAAACAATCCAGCGGATTCACGGACTGTCCCCTTTACCAACAATCCAGCGGACAGGCCGCGCTGGTGACCAACAAAGCAGGCTCCAATAGTCACCACCAAGCTCATTTTCCAATTCCCCTACTTCCTCGAATCTTCCCTCGCCCTCTCCGTTGAAGTAATGGCTCGCGTGTTCCTGCTCGCTGGCGCTGTCGCCGCCGTTGTGTCCGTCGCCGACGCCCACACGGCCATGGTTCTCCCCAAGCCTTCGTACCCCCAGGGTTTCTACCAGGGTATGAACCCCGTCATGCGTATCCAAAGCGGCAAGTTTGGTGCAGGTATCCCCGGCTACCAGGGAATGGCCAAGATCACCGAGGCCATGAAGGGCCAGTCCTCGCTCAAAGCGTTTATCATGGCCAACGCCGTGCTCACGGGTACGGGCCACGCCACGAAGGAGTGCGGCTGGGCACTCGCGAACGGC
>JAADXL010000907.1:0-14693 GCA_023337755.1 Pythium aristosporum
AGACCTTCATGGTGGAGGAGAGGAGGGAGGGGAGGGGAGGGGAGGAAGGTGCGAGGGTGTGCGTAGGAGGTCCGTTGTGCGGGAGGAGGCACTTTGGGTTATGGCGGAGGGGGAGTGTCTCGCCATTCCAGATCCAGGACGCCGGACGGAACGACGCACCCGTCCAGTCCACTCCAGAGTTCCCATACCTCGCGTGAAGACAACAGACGTTGGGCAACAAGCAAGAATAGGAGGGGTAGGGTTCAAGCCAGAAAGGCATCACCAGCTGGAGCTCTTGAAATTGTTGGTTTGGGTTTTCGAGTGTTGGCAATGGGGACTGGGGGACAACCGTTATTCAATAATCCTCAACTTCCTGAATCCGAGTAAGGCTCCTTCCACAGTCTTAGGAGACGAAGGGGCGATTTCCCTGGGATGCAGCAGATCAGTTCAATGCTTTGCCCCCACAGTATATCAGTGACACGGCGGTCGTAATTTGCGACAACTAACTCCAACTCTTGGCTTTGGAGGGGCACACTCAAAGTCTCAGGACTATTTTGGGTGGCAATCATTACCACATGGCGCTGTCAGGTGAAGACACCAGCGATGGCGTGCTTGCCAACCCAGCGAACCTGATACGGTAAGGTGGGAGTGGTATCGGATATGGCGCGAACTGGTGTTTAGGCGGCGAGCTTCTGTTGGATATCGATTATCCGCGCAACCCAGAGTCCCCAACGCGACAGTATCAACACTACAATCCAGAGTCCGGAGTTTCCATCGGAGCAGACCCACATGCCTTCATGCCACCAACATGCGCAAGTCCAGAACTCAAATTGTGGTCACAACGTGGCAATAACCAACTCACGAAACGAAGCGACCAGCACATAGACGAGCCAGTACTAAAAATGTCAGATCTTGCAAAGAACGGACAGAGGACGACATGCTGAGACTACTTATTTATGATAGGTTGTTACGGTAGCGTGTCTTCTTTTCCACAAATTTACTCTCCATAGATAATCTTATATGAGTAAGCTCTCCCCATCAAATCAAAGGTATCATTCAAATCAGTACATCCAGCTGGCATCTCTCCATCTTGTGTTCCCTCGTCGGTGCTTTTTGTCCCCGCGGGCATGAGACTCTCTCTCTCTCTCTCTCTCAATCGTACGATCCATCCTCTTCCTCCCATTCGACATGGGGGCCAGCGAATTACTCATACGACCATGCTCATGCCCGCGCCGTGGCTTCAGCCGACGATCCGCTCCATCGCGACCTGGAAGTCCTGCAGGTCTTCGACGTTCACGAGCTGACACTGGAGGCGGCTCTGGAGCACCCCGAGAAAGACCCGAATGCCCAACGGGATCGCCTTGTCGTTGAAGTCAAACTCGTTCGAGTGGAGCGCGCGCGTCTTGTCGGCATCGCCTTCTTCTTTTGTCCCCAAGAAGAAAAAGCAGCCCTTGCGCTCCCGCAGGAAGAACGAGAAGTCCTCCGACGCCATGAGCGGCAGCCCGTCTTCGCTCACAAAGAGACCCGTCTCGACGGCGACGTGCTGCACGAGCCGCGTCTCTTCGTAGTGGTTCACCACGGGCGGGTACGAGTCCTTGAACGTCACTTGCGCCGAGGCGCCAAACGCGAGGCACGTCGAGTGGACGATCTGCTCCATGCGGAGCTTGATCTTCTCGGCGACTGCCAAGTCAAAGTCACGGATCGTACCGGCCATGTGCACTTTGCCGGGGATCACATTGTTGGTGTCGCCGCCACGGAACTGCGTGACCGAGACCACGGCCGTCTCGGTCGGCGACAGCGAGCGGCTCACGATCGACTGCAGAGCTGTCACGACTTGGGCACCGGCCACGATCGGGTCCACGCAGCTCTGTGGGGCCGAGCCGTGGCCGCCGACGCCGGTAATGTCGATCCAAAACTCGACCTCGTGGGCCATCACCGGGCCCGGCCTCACGTGGACGCTGTACAGAGGGAACGGCACGTTGTGGAGACCGTACACTTCGTCGACGTCCTGGAGCACGCCTTCTTCAATCATCCGCTGCGCACCGCCAGGGCCTTCCTCTGCCGGCTGGAAAATAAACCGCACAAACGTGTCCTGCGGGAGCAAGTGCGACTGACGCACGACCAGCGCCAGCAGCCCGAGCACCATGGTCATGTGGCCGTCGTGGCCACACATGTGCGCGGCCGGAGTGCCGGCAAAGCCCGCACCGTCGTCCTGGTCGTCGGCGTCGGCGTCCGACTGCGTAGCGGCTGACGACCCCGGAGCCGCCTCGCCCGTGAGATCCATGGCATCGTCGGCACCGTTCACGTCGCCGTCACCAGCCATGGTGACGTCACTCTCTCCCGCCGCCACTGCAGTGGCCATCGTCATGGTCTTGCGTTTCTTGCGCTTGCGGGCGGCGTCCTTGCGCGGTTTCTTTTG
The DNA here is from genome assembly GCA_023337755.1 of Pythium aristosporum. Classification (NCBI taxonomy): domain Eukaryota; phylum Oomycota; class Peronosporomycetes; order Pythiales; family Pythiaceae; genus Pythium; species Pythium aristosporum. The sequence goes on from JAADXL010000907.1 coordinate 2,399, forward strand.
GGTCGAGCAGTACGGCAAGTGGTCGTTCATCTCCTCGATCGGGAGCGCGTCCATGTCGGCGCGGAACGCGACCACTGGCAGCTTGCGCTTATCATTGGGCGCGATCGTCGCGTTCTCATAGCACACGTCAATCACGAGACCCGTGCCGGCAATTGTGCGAACGTTCTTGCCCGGGATGCGTAAGGCTGTCTCGCAGAAGCGACGAATGAACGCCTGCGTGCGGAACTCTTGGTACCCGGTCTCTGGGTACCGATGGAACGCACGCCGCATGTCACGGAGCATGCGCGCAAAGCCCAGCCAGTCCACTTGGCTCGGCATGGCCGCGTCCAGGATCGTCGGCGTGCCACTGAGATCATCGGCACTTGCGCCTTCCGCTGCGGCGGCCGCGGCTTCTTCAGCCAGCAGATCTGCCGTCACCGTCGATGGCTTGTTGAGCAGGAAGTTTTTCATAAAGGGCGAGACCTTGCCACTCAACACATTGAGCCCTTGCTTCCACGGGTCGTCCGGCGGGTACAGGCTCTTGACGCTCGCGAGGTTGACGCCCGTGCCGCCGACAATGACGCCACCGAGCACGCCCGTCTCACGTGCGAGTGCACTCGCACCGGCCGCGGCGCCACCGCCCATGTACGCCGTGCCCAGCGCGTCGTGGCTGAGCCGCTGGCTCTTGCCGCGGAGCCGCTGGTCGCGGATCTCCTCGGGCGTGTCGTAGTAGCGCTGCAAGAAGTCGTCTTTCTTGAGCAGCAGCTTGCGGATCGCGGCCTCGCTCACGCCGTACTTGTCGGCGAGCTGGCGCTTGGAGATCTTGGAGTTTTCCGAGAGCTGAATGATCTCGACGCGCTGCTTGTCGTTCAGGCGCTTGCCGGCGCCCTGCTTCATCTTGGTCTTGCCGTCGGGCGTCGACCCCGTCGCAGGCGCCACGGGTGCCGCCGCCGTGGCAGTCGCGGACGACGGGGACGACACGGCCGCGCCCACGGAGGCCGGCGAAGCGGCAGGCACATCTGCCATGGTTACTGCAAATGAGACTTGGGTAAAGTGCGCTCCTGGGAGGGGGAGGGAACTTTGCGATAAAGTGCGCCAGCTCCGCCTTCCATTAAATCCCCATTCGTACTTAATCGAACATGCACAGTAGTTCATAAACCGCGTTTGTGTGACATAATGCGTTAGTGACATTGGCGCGATGGTGGCCGCACAGCTAAAGTATCCTTTCGCCAACAGCTACGATGAGTTTGGCGCCACTGGATGCGAAGCCCGCGGCGGGCGAGTGGCTGGGAGAGGACATTCTCTCGGTCGAGCAGTTCGGCGTGGCTAGCGCGCTGCGTGTGATGCGCGTGGCCGATGAAATGAAGGCGATCGTCAAGAGCGCCGGCGCCACGGACCTTCTCAAGGGCAAGGCGAGTGGACAGCCACGCATCTCTTCATCTCTTTTCTTTCCCCAGTTGTCTCACGCACGCGTGTCATTCTCATAGCTGCTGGCGAGCGTGTTTTACGAGCCGTCGACTCGCACGAACTGCTCGTTCCAGTCGGCCATGCTCCGCCTCGGCGGGCTCGTGGTCTCGGTGAACGAGAGTTCGTCGAGCGTCAAAAAGGGCGAGACGTTGTCGGACACGATCCGCTGCCTCTCGTGCTACGCTGACGTGATCGTGTTGCGCCACCCAGTTAAAGGGTCGGCGGCGATCGCGGCCGCCGCCACGCCCAAGCCCGTGCTCAACGCCGGCGACGGCGTTGGCGAGCACCCGACCCAGGCGTTGCTCGATCTCTACACGATCTACAACGAGCTCGGCACGAGCGATCTCCAGGGCAAGGTCGTGACCATGGTCGGCGACCTCAAGAACGGCCGCACCGTCCACTCGCTCGCCAAGCTGCTGTCGCTTTTCGGCGTGACGCTGAACTACGTGTCGCCCGAGAGTCTGAAGATGCCGCGTTACGTGGTGGACGAACTCGCGGCCAAGGGCATCGCACAGCACGAACACACGGAGCTCGACGCCGTCATCGCCACGAGCGACGTGCTGTACGTGACCCGCGTCCAGAAGGAGCGGTTCGAGTCGGAGGCGGAGTACGACGCCGTCAAGAACAGCTTCATCATCACGATGCAGACGCTCGCGCCGGCCAAGACCAGCCTCGTGGTGCTCCACCCGCTGCCACGCGTCGGCGAGATCGCCGAAGAAGTGGACAATGACCCGCGCGCCGCGTACTTCCGTCAGATGGAAAACGGCATGTACGTGCGCATGGCGCTGCTCGCGCTCGTCATGGGCAAGGCGTAAACAAAAGGCGAGAGAGCGTGAGAGAGACTGAGAGAGAGAGAGAGAGTTACGACATGACTAGACTCTCAAGTTGATATGTTTACAGAGGTACAGGACGCAATGGTACATGCTTCGCTGGTGCCACTGCAGCAGTACTCGATCACGTTGTCGTATGCCACCATATTGAGACGCGATGCGAGAAAGAACGCGAACTCACGGGTGAAGAGTGTCGTGTCGTCCATCAGGAACGGCTCTAGAGTGGCCTCCAGTGCCAGCCAGTCGACAGGACGCTTGAAGGGTGATCCGATGACGCTCTCGATTAGCGCATGCAGTATGGTGAGGTCCACATGCGGACCGACACAGGCACGCAGCTCGCGATTGAGCCACTCGATGAAGTCGCGACTAGTTAGCTTGACCGGTGGGGGTAGCGTCTTGGCGTTGCGAACGTCAACACCATTGACTCGCACGAGTCGCATACGCTTGGCGTACACCATGGAGCGTCGCTGCGCGCTATCCGCCGCCAATATGTTCTTGTTTCGACTAGATACGCGGCCATCAAAGTGGACAATCTCGTACTCGGTCTCGGAGACGACGTCGGCGTACGCCGAGTGGAACGCGCGCTTGCAAAGTGGGCACGTCGGCTCCCGACGCCCGTGTAGAACCAGGTTACGCACCCACGACGAGAGGCATACGAGGCAGTAGACGTGATGGCAGCCCTGGATCATGACTGGATCCTCAAGTGTGTGGAGACAAATTGGACACTGGTCGCCGAGAACTGCGCGATTCTGGGCGTGATTTTGCACCTCTGGAACTGAAACTTCGCCAGCGGATAGATCCGCGCCTCCGTGCTTGGTTCCATTGTCGAGGAGCTCGATGGACAGCGCGTCCGGCTCGTACCGAGCGAGCCAGTCGCCGTCCTCATCAATCTGCGCATATCGCTCTGCGTCCATTTCCAGTGTGGCAGCAGATTGACAGGTTGACGGGTTGACGGGTCAACTGCTTGACCCAGCAGTTCTATGTATGGCGGGTCGAGATTCGAAACCCATGACCCACACGAAAGGTTACACCAACTCAAAACGTAACCTATGGCAGTCGTCAATTTCAGCCAATCAGCATCTTCCACAGTTGGTTGGCGTCGCTTGGCTTGATGACCGGGTTGAGGAGCTCACCATAAAGAGGAAGAGCATGGCGGCCGACGATCTGCTCAAGGGCGGCAGGGCCAAGGGCAAAGGTGGCGGCGGCGGCGGCGCTGCGACGGGCGGCACGACCCACGGCAAGAGCAATGGCAAGGGCGCCGGCGTCGGCGGCTTCCAGAACCTTGGGCTGAGTCCCGCGATTTTCCGCGGCGTCTTCGCCATGGGCTACAAGGTGCCGACGCCGATCCAGCGCAAGACGCTGCCCATCGTGCTCTCGGGCAAGGACGTCGTGGCAATGGCGCGTACCGGTAGTGGCAAAACGGCGGCTTTCTTGATCCCGATGCTCGAGAAGCTCAAGGAGCACTCGAAGAAGATTGGCGTCCGTGCAGTCGTGCTCTCGCCGACCCGTGAGCTCGCCGTGCAGACGCTCCGCTTCGCCAAGTCGCTGGCCAAGTTTACGAATCTCAAGATCTCGCTCATCGTCGGTGGCGAGGGCATGGAGTCGCAGTTCGAGATGATCGCGTCGAACCCGGACGTGATCGTTGCGACGCCCGGTCGTCTCATGCACCACCTCCAAGAGATCCCGGACTTCAACCTCAAGGTGGTCGAGTACGTCGTCTTTGACGAGGCCGATCGCTTGTTCGAAATGGGCTTTGCCGAGCAGCTCGAGGAAGTGCTCAAGAGCATGCCCGCGGCGCGACAGACGCTGCTGTTCTCGGCGACGCTGCCCAAGGCCATCGTGAGCTTTGCGCGCGCGGGGCTCAACGACCCGGAGCTCGTGCGTTTGGATGTGGAAAACAAAATCTCGGAGAACCTCAAAATGACGTTTTTCACGGTGCGCTCGGCCGACAAGCCGGCGCTCTTTCTCTACATGGTGCGCGACTTTATCCCCAAGGACGACCAGACCATCGTGTTTGCCGCGACGCGCCACCACGTCGAGTTTCTCCATGAGCTGCTCCAGGCCAACCGCATTGACTCGTCGCTCGTGTACGGCGACATGGACCAGGCCTCGCGCAAGATCAACATTGGCAAGTTTCGCGCCAAGAAAACCAACCTGCTCATCGTCACAGACGTCGCGGCGCGTGGTATCGATATCCCCCTGCTCAACAATGTCTTCAACTACTCGTTCCCACCAACAGCCAAGCTGTTTGTGCATCGCGTCGGTCGTGCCGCGCGTGCCGGCCGCAGCGGTACGGCGTTCAACTTTGTGGACCCGGACGAGACGCCGTACATGGTGGATCTGCATCTCTACATTGGACGCCGTCTCGAGGACTCGTCGCCGCTGAACGCAAAGGCGTACGGACTCGACACGATGCAAGTGAGCGACATCCACTATGGCGCGTTCCCGAACGAACTTATTGACCAAGAGACCGAGCACACAAACGACACGCTCGCGACGCACCCCGCTGTGCAGCCGCTCGTCAAGGTCTGTGCAAACGCCTACAAAATGTACACGCGCACGCGTGCGGACCCGTCCAAGCTCTCGATCAAGCGTGCCAAGGAACTGCTGGTCACAAAGGTGCACCCGTTCTTTCTGGCCGAGTACGTGCAGGCCGACGCCAAGATCGAAAAAGTCCAGTACATCGAATCGCTCCAGTCGTTCCGTCCACAGCAAACGATCTTTGAAGTCTCGACCGGCGCCCACTCGCTCAAGAAGACGGCTCCGACCGTCGTGATGATGCAGACCAAGCGCAAGATCCACGAGAAGATTATCGTGAAGCAAAAGACCAAGGACAAAGAAGACGACGAATATACGCATCTGGAAGGCGACGAAAATGACGAGGATGACGGACCGTACGTGAAGAAGGATGCAGCCAACGAGGAGCAGGCCCAGAAGGACCAGGAAGAAGAAGAGGGAGACCGCGAGCCGCCGGCGCCGCCAAAGAAGACGACGTTCCTCTCCAAGTTTGAACGCAAGCAGCTCAAGAAGCGCGTGGCCGCTGGTGCCAAAGAGGAGGACGTGCTCAAAGAGTTTGCGGCCGCCAAGCAGGCCAAGACGCTGGCCCACGGCGTCGGATCGGGCGACGAGCCCATGGAGGACGAGCCGGCCGACGACGATGACAGCACGAACCGGTTCAAGGACAAGGACAATTACATCACGTATATGAAAGAGGGCGAGTACATGACGGAGGAGTTCTTGTCCAAGGGTGCCGATGGCGGCACGAATGCGTTCCAGGACTCGCGCATGGAAGAGGCAATCTTCGATATCAATCCAGATGAGACCAAGGAAATGAACAAGAAGAAGCGCGTGCTCCACTGGGACACGCGCAAGAAAAAGTTTGTCAAGACGGCCGTTAGTGAGATCACGGCGACGGGTGCGATCAAGCGCCGCAACGAGAGCGGTGCCGTGGTCAAGAAGAAGCACCAGCAGGGAGAGCTCTACAAGAAGTGGCAGCAGCGCAATAACAAGCGCGTCTTTACGGGTGGCGAAGAAGGCGATGACGACGGGGGTGATGGCAAGCGGCTCGACTATCGCCATGGCAAAAAGCCCCGGCTCGCTCCGGGTGCCGGGACTGGCGTCGCCAACAAGTACGCCAAGAGCGAGTTGCTGGGCGAGAGCAAGATCCGCAAGGAAGAGGCCCGCAAGGCGCGGTCGCGTGGCGTGAAGAAAGTGCCCGGTGCCAAGCCCTACACAAAGCGTGGCAAGGGCAACATCCGTGGCAAGTCCCATGGCGCGCCGTCGCGAAGCAAAGCGATTATCCGACGATAGATTCAATACTATACGATTAACACTCCTTCTCGTCCTCGTCTTCTCCGTCGTCCTCTTCCTCATAGTCTTCGCTGGATCGGTGACGACGGCGTCGCGTGTGTTCCTGGGTCAGGTACGTTATCGCAAGACTCACGGGTGGCTTGGGCAAAAGCTCTCGGGCGAGCGGCTGGATCGAGAGCACTTTCAGGTCGCGCCGGTATTTGGACGAGCCAGTGCCGCGATTAGCTGCCGGTTGGTACGTAAAGGAAATATGGAGGCCGAGGAGTAGCTCCTCGAGCAGTGACGGCAGCGTCGGGTACTGGTGCAGGAGCTTGCGGAGCGCGGAGGCAGATGCGCCGAGAAACGCCTCGGCCGGCTCGTCAAATAGCATGGCGTCACGCACGTCGGTGTCCATAAGCAGCGTGAGTTTGAGTCGGTACTTGTACGGGACGGCGTCAGTCTTGACAGCCGTGCCGCATGCCGGACAGGAGACGCCGATGCGGTCGAGCGGCAGCTGCTGCAGCGCCGCAGTCAGCGACGTCATGCAGCGCGGACACGCCGCGTAGCTTTGGGCACAATCGAGAAATTCAGAGCAATCAAAGGGAGATATCATAACGTCAGACGTACATCATGTCGTGCAGCGCTGCGCGGTCAATGATTGCGCTTGGCACATGGACGTTGGTCGCGTAGCTCTTCATTTTGATCGATTCCATCGCTGGCCAAACCAAAGATGACTTTGATTGGCTGAATATATTAAGGTAGGATGCACCCTTTGGCTTTTGATTGGCTAATAATCTCTGATGCATGCAGTGATTGATGGATGCTGTTTGTCTGAGCCATCATTCTGCAAGAAGATCCGCTGACAGAATGAGAGGCGTCCGCCAGGCCGTACGCTGCCGCTGGCTCTCGACGGCGGCGCCCATTCGTCCCAGCGAGAGTCTCTTACGTGCCACGGCCTCGCAATGGCAGTCGCTCGCGACGAGTGACGTCGGCGCGGCGCTTGTCCGCGACGGCTTTGCCGTGGTGCCCAAGGCGTTCCCGCCGAGCTTTACGCGCCTCGTGCGCGACGAGATGAACTTTCTCCACGCGACCAAGCAAATGTACGCGAACGCGACCCACATTCTGATCCACGGCGAGCAGACGCCGACGCTGCTGGAGAAGCACAGCATCGTCGAGACGGAGCTCGTGCTGCCCGAGATTCGCCAGCAAGTGCCGACCCTCGAGTGGTTCTTCGACTCGCAGCAAGTTTTCCAGGCGGTCCGACGCGTCGTGCCCGAGTGGCTCGCGCTCAACGACTATATGGTCAAGCTCCAATACAACGACGGTCACGGCGGGTGCTTCCCCATGCATTTCGACTCATATGGCGACGACGGCAAGTGCATCAGTGCCGTGCTGTACCTGAACGAGGAGTGGCAAGGCGGCGACGGAGGCGAGATCGTGCTGTACCCGTTCCCGCAGCGACGAGAGCCAGTCATCGTGCGGCCTCTGGACGGCGATCTCGTACTTTTCTCCTCACAGCACATGCTCCACCGTGTGATGCCAGCGACGAAACCGCGGTACTGCCTCACCACGTGGATCTACAGCTCGCCCGTCCCGACGACGATCACTCAAGCAAGAGCTCTTCAGTACCCACAGAGCGTGGCGCCCTCGTACGAGCTGCAAGTGATGGACAAGATCCTTCGGTCTTCCTTTCGGCGCCACCTCGCCAAACTCTTCTACCGTGACGAGTGGACACAGTCACTCCTGGAATCACATCGTCTGACACGAGAATTCGCCAAGTATATGGCCACGCACGAGCAAGAAATGCAAGTGATCGAGGCGGCAACCATGCAAATGCTCGCCAAGTTTCGGGCCAAGGACCCTTCACAGCCGTCGAGAGTGCCGGCGGATGCGAAGCAATTGTTTCAGTACATGGAGCATGACCAGTCATGCCGGGCATTGCTGAGGGACCTCGCGATCGCGTGGTTTTAGAGAGTGCACTACCAGCTTCGTACGGTACTCATTACTGTGTACAGCCGCGGGAGACAGTCTTCCACGTCGTGGGCGCAGCCCCCTGTATGTAGAGCTGGTTCGTGAGGTTGGCGACGACGCACGAGTGGTTCGGCAGCACGATCATGCGGGACCCGATCGCCGGCGCGGGGATGCCGTCGACCTGTTGGATCCAGCCGTGCTCTTCCGAAAGCTTCTTGACTTCCCAGCACAGCACCTCGTGGCCGTCACGCGTCGTGTGGCGGTTGGACGTCGGCTCGTGCTCGATCCGCTCCAAGTCATTTTCCAGCACCGCCAGGCCGAAGCACTGCGCGCCAAATTTGTCGGGCGAGCCGGAACGAGGACTAGCGACCAAGACGAAGGAACACAGCAGCATGTGAGGACCCCGGCACAGCATATCACGAGGTTAATAGAGAAAGCGTACGCGTCCGCGCTGAGCACTTTGGAGCCGGCGTCGATGATGAAATAGTGCGAATTGGCACTCACGACGGTCGTGAGCACGCCGAGCGAGACGTTCTGGACGGTCGTCAAGCCCATGCGCACGGGCGTGCGGTCCATGAACACGTAGTTCCCCGGGCGGATCTATGGGGGAACAGCGGCCATGTAAGAAAAGGAGCCTGGTTTGATTTCAAGCAAGGAGGAGTCTCACCTCGGTGATGCCGTCGAAGCTCTTGCGCGCCAACTCTGTAAGTGTGCTGCCACAGGAGACGGTCGGGACAGGAACGCCGGACTGGATTCGAAAGGGTGCATACAAGAGTCAAGTACCGGTAAGTCGATGGAGGGGTTCACCCAGAGAGAAACGTAGCCACCGGACCGATTGAATGGCGTCTCGAATGCGAACCATAATGGAGCGCTCTTGCTCGGCGACCGTCGCACACTCCTCCAAAGACGTACACGCATATGCGTGGCCTATGCAGGTACAACCGAATAGGTAAAAACACATTCCCATACTACGCTCGGGATACTACTACCGACCAGCGTGGGACAAGATGCCATCGAACGCGAGGTGCGTTGACTCGTGGATACGCTTTGCAAACGCGAGAAGCCGTGGGTCGTGCTCTTCGATGCCGACGCGGTGGTAGCCCACGTCAATGTGGAGCAGCACTTTGGGTGTGTACTCGCACTCGGCAGACGCTTTCTCAACGGCCTCGAGCCCCTCGAGCGAGTCGACAGTGAGCCGAAACTCAATGCCCGACTGCTTTGCTGCCACCAGCAGCGCGGTGAGCTTTTCGACTTGCACGACCGGGTACGCCAGCAGAATACTACTGAGCCCGGACAGTTTGCTGTGGAAGAACGCGAGCGCTTCCGAGGGCTTGGACGCCGTGATGCCGCAGGCGCCGTGTTGCAGCTGCAGCGCCGTGAGCTCGAGCGTCTTGTGGGTCTTGATGTGCGGACGCAGCGCCACGCCGTGCGCGTCCGCGAGCCTCTGCATGTGCTCCACGTTTTGACGCACTCGGGCCTCATCCACCATCACGCTCGGCGTCGCCATCCACTCGCGCATTGCTGCAGACGAAGACGAGGAAGAAGCGGAAGCGAAGGAAGAGATCCGCAATGCTGGACATGGTTGGCAAATCCAATGGAATGTTACGCGAAGGTGGACCGAACGCTGATTCAACCACGAGGAGCTCCTCGCAGTGAAGGCGAAAGCAATGGCGCGAACAGCCCAAGCCGCCGAGACCGCCTCGCATGAGGTGGCTCCTGAAGCGACACGCGCGGAATCTCTGAAGCGCCGCATTGTGAACTCGTCGGCGTATGGCTTCTGCGTCTTCGAGGCGGCGCAGTTGCCGCGGGTGCGACAGCTTCTGCTCACGAGTGCGGCGCTCGCCAGTGCCGACTCCACGGGTGACGAGCAGCTCCGCGGCACGATCCTGCTTTCGGAGGAAGGCGTGAACATCCGACTGAGTGGTACCCGCCACGCAGTGGACACGATGAAGCAAGCGCTGCGTGACGCCCACGAGGACCTCGCGAACATGGAGTTTAAGGACAGCTACTCGGAGCGGCTCACGCTGCCGCGGATGCTGGTCAAGATCAAGAAGGAGGTCATCTCCATGGGCGACCCGGACGTGACACCGGCAACGAATGGACTCGCCACCCATATCTCACCGGAAGACTTCAAGCAGTGGCTCGACGAGGACCGCGAGATGGTCGTGCTGGACACGAGGTAGGAGATGCCCAGTCGAATACGATGGCATACGGACACTCACTCGTCTGCGTATGTAAGGAACGACTACGAGGTGCGACTGGGCACCTTTGAGAAGGCGGTCGATCTGAACATCCAGAGCTTCCGCGCGTTCCCTGCTGCCGTGCACGACCATCTCCAGCACGTGCCCAAGGACACCGTCGTCGTCATGTTTTGCACGGGCGGCGTGCGCTGCGAGAAGGCCGCGTACACGCTGCTGAACGACGGGCGTGAAGCCGTGTATCAGCTGGATGGCGGCATTCTCAAGTACTTTGAGCGCGTCGGCGGTGCCTACTACAAGGGCGACTGCTACGTGTTTGACGATCGCGTGGCGCTCACGCCGGCGCTGGAAGAGAGCGACGCCGTCGCGTGCTTTGCCTGCCGCAGCCCACTCACGCGGGAGGACCAGCGGTCCGTCGACTACGTCGCGGGGCTCCACTGCCCGTATTGTCGCCACGGCAAGCCGGAGATCCGGTCGGCGTCATCTTGACGACGCCGAATCAGGTGGTCAATAGATATGTGGGATGGCTGAATGGACACTACTTTTGGGGTTAATGGTACGTTTTGGATTCAAAATCGTTAAAACGTGTAATACTTGCGAACGTAGACGCGTAAATAACGTTTTGTTACTTCAGAGCGATTTGTGTCAACTGTTTGTGGGACCCCTTCCCCTCGCTCGCCATCGGAGGTTCAAAAATGACAAACGCAACTGGACCACAATCCCGGGAGAGAAAGTGTGGGTGAAACCTGACGAACAGACCGGGCTAACGGAGCTTAGCATGCTCAAGTATGTTGGGTAATTCACCAGTGGGCGGACGCGCATGAGGGTGCCATTATGGTCCTCCTGTTGGACCGGAAAGAATGCCGACAGTAATTTGTGGATAACAGCGTGAATCGTTTTTGGCAATAGGGGGGGAGATGATGCGGGTGAGCGATCCCCGTTTCCCCAAATTTGCTGGTTGTCTCGTCCAATCACACGAACGGAGTTCGCCCATCACGTCGTGGATTGGCTGCTAAATCCCGCCAAACAAAGCCAAGTAGCCAATCAGCGTCGTCGCTCGCCGGCAGAGAAGACAGTTCCACACCCACTTTTTGTCATTCGATCTTGGGTCGAGGCTTCCTTTCTTTCTTTTGTGTGCTTGTTGGGGAGTTGTTGGTCGCTTTTTTTCCAACAAACTCCACATAGACGTTGGCTCGGAGACATCAGGCCGTTCCTCGCAAGACGCGGCGGAAGAGAGAAAGCGACGAAGTGACTGCCGCCGCCCTCCGCTCCCCCTCCTCCTGCAAGCTCCCTCTCCCTCCCACCCATCCTCTCGTCCTCGTCCCTCTCGTCCCTCTCGTCCCCTCCGCTCTCGCCGTCGTATCTCCGTTCTTCCGTGGGGGATCGCGATTCCTTTGGCCGCTGCGCACCGCCCTCCCACGACGCCCGCCACCACGAACACGCACGCGCTCCACGGCTTCAGCCGGGCGGTGGTGAGCGCCAACTCTCACGACAGCGTCCCGCACTCCCGCACGGAGTATTCCGACCGCCGAGAGCGCCGCACGTCGTCGTCGTCGTCCGCCACGTTCCGCTCCCCTCATTCGTTGGAGCTGCCGCCACGGCAATCGACCAGCATGGATCGCTCGGGGTCAGCGAGTATCGACTCACCCGACAGCTCCATCCAGGAAGCGACGACGCCTACGCCCACGTCCACGGACGGCGGCAAAGATGAGCGATACTTGGCGCAGCGACAGTCGACCATGGACAGCGCGACGCTCGACAAGCTGCTCATGGCCGAGAAGCATTTGTTCCATGCCGGCCAGGCGACGCTCCAGGCGTGGAAGCTGATTGGACGCGACCCGAACTCGGATGCCGAAGCCGCGGCCCACCCCAACGCGCAGGCGGCCGCGAGCCTCAATGCCGCCGTCCAGAGCGCCGCCGCACAGGCCGCCAACGCCAACAACAATGGCCAGCAACAGCAACAGCAACAGCCGCAACAGCCGCAACAGCAGCGTCAGCAACAGCAGCGTCAGCAACAGCAGCAGCAACAACAGCAGCAACAGCAGCAGCAACAGCAGCAAC
>JAADXL010000908.1:0-14683 GCA_023337755.1 Pythium aristosporum
ATATTTGGTTCGGAATGTCTTGATGTCTGGATTGCCCATTCGATCTTCGGGCACCGGGGGCGGGGCTACTCTGCTGGCCGGGCTAGTTTTACTTCCGCCTCCACCCGCGCCTGAACTATTACGTTTGCTCTCACTTGGACTTCCGCCAGACTGTCCCGAAGCGCTACCCTTTCCAGCTGCTGGTGATGCGGTTGAAACCTGCTTCGGTACAGCCGGCACGTTCTCAGGATCTTGCCTTTTTACAGAGCTTATGGCGATACCATCTTCCTCTTTTTTGCTCGGAAAATAAATACGGATGCTGTCATTCACTTCAGGCATGCAATACCAGCCTGTATTGTTCTCGGAAGCATAGATCGTTGAATAGGGAAAGAAATAGGCTGTGCTCTCATCCTGCTGCTCATCCATATCCAGCTTCGCACGAACTTTGTCCCCCTTGACTTGAAGAACCGAAGCTTGAATGGATGCGCCAATAATGGAAGTATTGTAACTCTTCTTATAACGAAGCCCCTCCGCAGGAAATAAGGAGTATGTATGATTTAACAAACTATCGACGAATCGGGTCTTCACCTCGCCTACAATCCATTTTTTGGATTTAAACTCCACTTCATTCCCTACTTCGAACCATTGCCTGCTGTCCGCTTCGTATACGATATAATCCGGATCTTTGACACCCGGCACTTTATTTTCCTTGGCAGATCGATAGTCGGCAATTCGTTTAGTTGCTGTGTAATGGGATGCTCGCAATTCTCCCTTATACTGGCCTTCGGGTAAGCCAAAATAAAACTTGGGTTTGCCTGAAGCTGTATCCGGTATAACTCCAGTGTAGAAATGGGATGCCATCCTTTTGATAAATTGCCAATCTGTTTCCTCATACTGCATCACAAAATCTCCGATTTTACGGCCATCAGTAGCAAAGTCAATGACATCTGAACCTTCATAGGGGGAAATAATCTTGCGCACCAAATTCTTGTAAGACAGATTAGGGTTTTGGAAGGAACGCTTGTGCAGCTTTACATCCAGCAAGTAGGTATGGGATACAGCGTCAACCATAAGTGTATGTACATCGTTAATGACGTTCACTTTCACGTGTAACACAACACCGGAGAAAAACACCTTCTCATGTCCATCGTCATCGGTAATTTTCACTTTAATATCGGTTTGGGATGTTGTTGCCTGCACATAGCTGTCTTTTCGGGCTTCCGGTATCACTGCCGTCATTCTCATTCGCGCATGTCCGTTCATCGTTTTATTCACTTCAAGGGTCTGAAGGCGAACAATTTCGTAAGGTGTTACCCGAACCTGACCGTATGTTGTTGCGGATATATTCATGAATAGGCCTCCTTGCATCTCAAATGAATTAATGGTTTAACCTTTATAATTGTATTTATATAAATCGGAATTTTATGGAATATTTTGAATATGTAGAAAGTCTCAAATTGGATGTGTATATACGCACTTCAATTTTCAAATGAATCCATAGTCTCACGTGTTTATCTGTATTGTGTGTTACCTTTTCTTTGTCCATCTGGAACATTCCTTGATCAAACCAGTTCAGTTCTGTCCACCTCCCTCATAGCCTATATAAAAAGGACAAAGGAGGCTGGGCCGAATGTCCCCCATGAAATCGTCTAGCGGTCTGGATGAAAATATTGCCGGCATGCTTTGTTATCTGTTCACCTTTATAGGCGGGATCGTCTTTCTGGCTGTAGAGAAGCGCAGCCGTTTCGTTCTGTTTCACGCGCTCCAATCCGTCACGGTATTTGGCATCATCATGGTCGGTCATGTGTTGTGTGCATTTCTCCCACTGTTTGGGCCACTGCTCGCATCGCTGTTATCCCTGCTTGGCGTGGTAGTCTGGCTTCTCATGGTGGTCACCAGTCTGCAAGGCAAATGGCTGAAGCTGCCATGGGTCGGAGACTTTGCAGAGAAACAGATGAGACATCTGTAACAGGTGCGAATTCGATTCAAAAGTAATTCATCCCGTGAGTCAACATAATAATTGATTTTGTTTTCAATCTGAAAACACAAAAAACACCGGATTTTCTGCTCTTCCGAGCAAGAGTTTCCGGTGTTAGCTATTCACAAGATAAGTGATTCATTCCCTAAATAGTTCATGTCGTATAACATTTTATTTCACATCATTTATGATTCATTCCATGAAACACATGCAGTTAACATAACATAGATGTTGAAGGCAAAAACAACCACGATTTCATAGTATTATATGTTACGCGGACTTGCCATTTTCTCCAAGGATGACATCCGCTTGACGCTCAGCCATTTTGGCAGCCGTTGCTTGAGAACCCAGACCATTAAACAGCAAATTCATGAAAATGGCAGTAAAACTTCCCGCAATGATGCCGTTACCGAGCATAATCTGTGCCCAGTCCGGTGCCCCAGCGAACAATTGAGGTACGACCGTCACACCCAGCCCCATGCCTACAGAGCAGGCAATGATGAACAGGTTCTCATGGCGATTCAGATCTACCTGGCTTCCCAGAATACGAATACCGGATGACACCACCATGCCGAATAACGCCACCATCGCTCCACCCAGCACCGAACCTGGTACCAGCTGTGCCAATGCGGCAATCTTCGGTACAAATCCGATGACTACAAGCAGTCCGCCTGCAACAACAATGACATCACGCGTTTTGACACGTGTCATCTGTACAAGCCCTACATTTTGCGAATAGGTTGTGTAAGGGAATGAGTTGAAAATACCACCCAGCACAATGGCGAGCCCTTCCGCACGATAACCACGAGCCAGATCTTTGGAGGAAAGGTCTTTGTCCATAATTTTGCCGAGAGCCATAAATACACCTGTAGATTCAGCCACGCTGACAATCGCGACCAGAATCATGGTCAGGATCGGAACAATCTCAAACGTCGGTGTACCAAAGTAAAACGGCTTCACGACGTGGAACCAGCTCGCTTCGCGAATTGGGGCAAAGTTAACTTCCCCCATAAACCCTGCTGCCACTGTACCCACGAGAAGCCCGATCAGTACCGAGATCGAACGAATGAATCCTGTAGTGAACCGCGTCATCAGAATGATAAACACCAGGACGCCAAACCCGAGCAGAAGATGAACGCCGCTGCCAAAATCTTCAGCCCCCTGACCGCCGCCCAGATCGTTGAACGCGACCGGAATCAGGGTCAGACCAATAATGGTTACGACCGAACCGGTCACGACTGGCGGAAAGAGCCGAATCAATTTGCCGAAAATCCCTGAGAACAGTACAACGAATATCCCCGATGCAATGATCGCACCGTAAATGGCAGATACTCCACTGTTGATACCGATCAGGATCATCGGAGATACCGCCTGGAATGCACACCCCAGCATGACTGGCAGCCCAACCCCGAAGAAGCGGTTACCCCAGACTTGCAGCAATGTTGCCACACCACAGGCAAGCAGGTCAATCGCAATCAGATATGTTAATTGCTCCTGCGTAAAGCCAAGTGCCTTGCTGACGATAAGTGGAACAACAACGGCTCCTGCATACATGGCCAGCACATGCTGGAGACCCAGAGAAAAGGTTTTGATCGGATGCCGATGCCGCTGAAAAATACGTTCGCGTGCCATATCAGATCGTGACCTCCTCGTCCGCAAATGTTACCTGTCCGTCTGACAGTGCCCCGATGCGAACCAGAGATTCCACACGGTATCCTGCTTCTTTCAGCAAGCGACCTCCCGGCTGGAACGCCTTCTCGATAACGATGCCAATACCAACCACTTCAGCGCCTACTTGCTCCACAATACGGGCCAGACCAAATGCTGCCTCACCATTTGCCAGAAAATCATCAATGATCAGTACACGGTCACCGGGCTGCATGAACTTCTTGGCAACGGTAATTTCATTGGTCTCCTGCTTGGTGAAGGAGTACACTTTCTCAACCAGAATATCCTCGGTGAGTGTCAGTGATTTCTGCTTCCGTGCAAAAATAAGGGGGACGTTCAGCTCCAGCGCAGTCATGATGCCTGGTGCGATTCCTGACGACTCAATCGTCAGCACGCGTGTAATATTCTCTCCTTCAAAGCGACGGATAAACTCCTTACCTACTTCCTTCATCAGGACCGGGTCCATCTGGTGGTTCAGGAATGAATCCACTTTGAGTACCTGCTCGGACAGGACAATGCCTTCCTGTCTTACCTTGTCTTTTAACAATTGCATTGCAATTCTTCCCCCTGTATGCCCTCCGCACAGATACCCACATGCCTCTTCAGTCTCACTGTAAAAAGCAAAAAGCCCGCCTTTTCACACGCTGCGGAAGAACCGGAGACGGGAAAGACGGACTTGTACGTATAAGGACAAGCCGTATGAATACTGCAAGTATAGTAATGGAATGAGGGAACGACAGAATAATTCAGACACACCGTCTGAGAATCTTCTCTTTCCTTACCTTTGAAAACATTGCAGATCTTCCCCGTAGTCCGATCATTCCGGTGATCGGGTAGAGACATGCAGGCCTATTCCTGCACATATACGAGTAACGGCATATTTAATTTTGTTGGCTCCATGATTCGTTACAATGTATGATCGCGAACCTGAATGTAAAAGTGTGAACGTAACTGATAATGTTAGAAGTATACCGAATCGGCGACGTGAAATAAAGAAGTATTTTCATGGAAGTTGCGGAAACTTGTCTTAATTTGCATTCAGGGGATGATTGCCGCGTGTTTTTTATGTACAATATGAGAACGGAAGCGCGTGTCCGAACGGAGAATGGATGGACACGCCACCTGTGTTATGAATTTATTCGTCAAAGGAGATTTGCAGGTTATGAAAGGTGTACTCAAGGAATTCAAAGAATTTGCCGTACGCGGTAATGTCATCGATCTGGCAGTCGGTGTCATTATCGGGGCTGCTTTTGGTAAAATCGTCACGTCCCTCGTGAATGACATCATCATGCCACCGGTGGGTAAACTGCTTGGTGGGGTTGATTTCAGTCAAAAAATCCTTAATTTGGATTGGGATATGAAAACAGCCAGTGGTCAAGAAATCACGACGCTTGCTCAAGCCAATGAAGCTGGTGCTACCGTGATTGCCTACGGCCAGTTCATCAACGTCATGATTGATTTTCTCATCGTTGCTTTTTGTATTTTCATGCTCGTTAAGGGTATCAATTATATTAAAAGCAAAGAACACAAAAAGCCTGAGCCGCAAAAAACGACCAAGGCTTGCAAGTACTGTCTATCCGAAATTCCGGCTGCCGCTACCCGCTGTTCGCACTGCACTTCAGAGCTGGAAGCAGAAGGAAACGGTGCAACGGCTTAATCGTTTCCACGCTTTGATCGTTTCAGAATCCAAATTCTGACCCAGACTCTAATCGAGGACAATTGTTATCATAATAGGGTTTATGTAAAAAAATCCTGCTTGGTCTGTCCATCATTCTTTCTTCATCCGTGTTGTTGGAAATCCCGCACGGAGCGGGTGGATTCAAAACAGCTTCCACATGAAAGGTCTCACCGTAAAGGTGGGGCCTTTCCTATTTCTCACACACAGGTGCATGCTTACAAACTAGAATCGACGCGGCAACAAGTGCTCCAAAATCGACTTCAAATCCTTATCTTCCTTATAAACTTCTTCCCCGGTATCCAGTTCGGTTACCCGAATATACTCAAAATTCATCGACGCATCCACAGGTTTGAACAGCAATTGGCTCTCGTCTTCCAGACGTACGTTGAAGCCCATATCCTTGAACATTGTTGTTAACTGGCTATTGGCCGGTTCTTGACCCTGCCCTACTATAATCAATCCTCTAAGACTTTTACGTTCCTGAGGTTGCGGATAAATCACCTGAAAGTGTACAATGCATTCCATACGATCGTTCCCCTTTCGTTTAAAGCATACTTTGTGAAATTTTGAACTTTAAAAATTGCTATATAAGGAGATACGTTTCATGACCCCAGAACGTTTCGATATTTATGACGATCAGCAAAATTGGATAGGTACAGAGCTCCGCAGCGTGGTCCATGCCAAAGGATTCTGGCATCGTTCATTTCACTGCTGGATCGTGCGCGACGAAGGCGAGCAACGATTGGTTCTTTTTCAGCGGCGCCGCGATATTAAGGATACCTTTCCCGGATGTTATGACATTACAGCAGCAGGGCATCTCACTGCCGGCGAACAGCTGCATGAAGCCAGTCGTGAACTGGAAGAAGAACTGGGCGTGCATACACCTTTTGACAAATTGACCTACCTGTTGACTGCAAGACAGCAGTTACAGGGGGAGGTGCGCGGTGTGCCCTTTATCGATCGGGAATTCAGTTCCGTCTATGGACTTTGCCTGAACCAACCTCTTGAAGCTTATACCCTGCAAGCAAGTGAAGTCGATAGCCTGTTCGAAGTGCCTTTGGACGATCTGCTCGCCTTATTCCGAGGTGAGGCAGACGTTATTCATGCTGCGGGAGTGAAGGCTGCCCAGTCAGCGGCGTCGGATCAGGTAGATCAGATGAATCAGAAAACGGGTAACCCTCTTCCCCTGTCCATTCAACAATGTCAGATTCGAGCATCCGAGTTTGTGCCACACGGTACAGGATATTATATCGATGTACTTGAAGCGTTGTATCATGTGCCCAAAGACTGACCCAATTCTGCCTAAGATCAAGTTACGTTCATAACTTCATTTTCTCAAAAATAGCATCACTTCATACCCTATTACATTAGCTCAGCAGGGAACATTTGCTGTGATGAACATCACTGCTTCGGTCCAAGCAGCATAAACAGGCGTCTGTCTCATGGCAGCGCCTGCTTCGTTTAAGCATGTATTGAGTTCATAGGATACTTGGTCCTGTTTATGTAGAATCAGCAGGGAGAGGATGATTCAGCTCCCGTGTTCAGGCCTGATCTCCCCCCGAGGGAACCGACCAATAACGTGCGGAGAGATTTTTGTACCGATGTCCATAACGGGTCTCCAGCTCCTCACCCATGTCCTGCTCCAGTTCATACAACACCAGTTCCTGGGCAAAATGGTTCAGCAGCAGTCCGGTCATGACCGGATGTTCTGTCACCAACGCCTGAGTAGCGCAGGACTCTCCGCGCATCCCTAACATGCACCAGCGGCGATCAATCACCAGGGAGAACTTTCGTCCATTACCGGTACCGTACAAAGGTAAGCCTGGCCAAGGAGCGGGCTGATCCATAATACCTTCTCCGCCATCACATGACCATAACAGACGCACGCCACGATCTTCGGCGCGCCGCAAGTCATCACGCAGCAACTCCGCTTCCTCACGCCATACATCCACCACAATCTCATGTTGGGCCTCAGCCAGTTCACGGCTTAGATTCTCAAATACATTTTTGTCGCCTTCGATGTTGTAAAAGACTGGCTTCTCCGGCTCATGCTGCGGCATACTACTCTGTACATAATCAAGGGATGCACGCATCTGACCAGAGATCATGTTTGTCATCTCGTCAGGCTTCAGCACACTGTACTTCGCAGGCTCCCCTGCGCTGCAACGCAGGAATCCACGCTGTTCCAGACGTTGCAAGGTGGCATATACATTGGAACGGGACACGCCCAGCCGTTTGGCAACCTCATATCCCGAGGCTGACCCTTGACGGGCGAGTTCCACCATAATTTTAGATTCCATCTCGGTAAACCCGAGGTGACGCAAATGATGCAGCAGTTGGTCCATATTCCCGTCCCCCCATGCTGTCAGCAACCAGCGCTGCCTTACATTAAATATACAGCGCTTCTACTGCATCAGATCTGTTCAGCACCACAGCGCGGGCACCATTTTGATCCTTTGGGCAGCTCAGCTGCACAAATCTGACAATTCACCATTTCACGTGGCACTTCAGTCTGTACGTCCACCGTATTCACGATCGGGTTATTTTCTTTCCAGTACCGAATGCGCTCATCCAGTTCCTGCTGGCGTTCACGCTCCCGCTGCATTTCTTCATCCCGGCGGCGTTCCCACTCTGCATCGAACGCTTCCTTTTCTTCCTGGGTAAACTCCGTGCTGTTATATTCGGATTCAGTCTCCAGGTCCGCGATGGACGGGATTACCGTATGATACGGTTCGGCTTCCTCCTGTTCCTCTTCAACTGGCGCATCGTAAGCCGGCCGCTCCGGGCTTTGGGCTACAGCTGCCTCCTGTCTCGCCGCACTGGTGGCTCCCACAGAAGCTGCTGCGGGCTTGAATTCTCCCAACTTGCGTCCGCATTTCGGACAGAAGTTGGCGTCCAGTGAAGCGACGTGACCACACTCGCATAACCGCTCATTTTTGAGCTCGGCGATTTTGTTGCGCAGACCATCGATCTCATCCTGCAACTCGTCGCACAACCGTGACAGATCGACCATCTCTTTTTCTGCACGTGTCATATCCTGTACCCGATAACCTTCGTAAAAGATGCGACCCATATCTGTAAAATGGACTTCCTGCTCCTGTTGCAAGCCCACAATCTGGTTATTCAATTTCCCAATTTCAACGGCGTGCTGGGCACGCTCTGTTGCTTTGTTCGCTCCGTTTTTAATTCGCTGAAGCAATTTCATGAAATCTCCTCCTCGGTCCCGTCAAAACCCATATCATTTGAATTTTTCATAGTTAAGCATTCTGCATCATTAAATAATGCTCCAGTATATAACTTATACGATATCATGCCAAAAAGTTGCGCAATCTCACGTGAGTACCCGTTTTCTGCCGATGCTGGATGAATTCGGGGGCTTTCGTCAGGACCATACGTTCGGTTATAATGAAGCTTTGGCCCTGCTGATCCGCCTACTTGGGTGATTAACTCTATCATACCAATTTACAATGTGATTGTGAAAAGGGCAAATGGATTACTTTTGAACCGGGATAGTCCTTATCCCTGAATGCATACAGAGGTGGATGAAACATGTTAAGTCCGAACTCAACGTTTTACCCCCGTCCGCTTGGGGTTACCCCGGCGGCATCCATGCCTAACTCCCCTTCCGCTCCGTTGGAGACGAGTAGGCAGCTTGTGAGCAGCGATGAACGGGATGCACCTTATTTCCGCTCGCTGGAGGAGGTGGGCATCCGGCTGAACGGCCCCCAAATCTCTGCGGTTCGCCATGGCAAGGGACCCTTGCTGACACTCGCAGGAGCGGGCTGCGGCAAAACAACCGTACTCGCTGCACGAGCCGGCTACCTGATGGAGGTCAGTGGTACTCACGCCGGAAGTATTCTGCTGGTGACCTTCACCAACAAAGCTGCTACCGAGATGAAGGACCGCATTGCGGCACTGCCTGGTATCCGTCCCGCAGCCGCAAGAGCGGTGCAAGCCCGTACCTTCCATTCCTTCGCACTGACGCTGTTGCGTCATTACGGCGTGCAGGAGGAGATTTTTGGCGAGTCTCGGGCTCAGCACACTGTAATCAAGATGCTTCTTCGCCAATATGGCATGAGTGAGGCATTTCAACCGGAGAGCCTGCTCGCCATGTTGTCTGCTTGGAAGATGCAAGGATCGGAAACCAACGATCTGCCCGAAAAATCACAGGAAGAACGCGATGCCAAGCGTGTTCTTCTCGGTTATGAAGCCTGGAAGCGGGATCGTAACAAAATGGATTTTGATGATATTTTGCTGCGTGCAGCCGCTCTGCTTCGAGATCCTGCTGTGCTTAAGCCGCTTCAGCAGCGTTTTCAATACATCATGGTCGATGAGTTCCAGGATACCAACAGTCTGCAATATGAGATTGTACAAAAACTGGCTGCGGCCCATCGCAACCTCATGGTTG
The DNA here is from genome assembly GCA_023337755.1 of Pythium aristosporum. Taxonomy (NCBI): domain Eukaryota; phylum Oomycota; class Peronosporomycetes; order Pythiales; family Pythiaceae; genus Pythium; species Pythium aristosporum. The sequence goes on from JAADXL010000908.1 coordinate 9,712, forward strand.
TGGGAGACGACGACCAGACGATCTATACGTTCAATGGGGCACGCCAGGAATCCATATTGGAATTCGATAAAGTTTACCCTGGTGCACGCATCGTGACGCTGGATATCAACTATCGCAGTGATGCGCGTATTCTGGGCCTGGGCAGTGAACTGGTTGCCCGGAATAAACGCAGACGTGACAAGCGGCTGCGCGCAGCCGGACACCGCGGGGACGCGCCCCGGTTCGCAACCCCCTCCAATGCCGAGGAAGAAGCCGCATGGGTCGTGAACCAGCTGTGTCAACAGGTGGAGGAAGGGCTGCACACCTATCGCGATATCGCAATTCTCCACCGGACAGCCAGCAGCAGTCGAGCCATATTTGAGCAACTTGTACTGAAGGATGTACCGTTTGTACAGCATGGGGCTTCGCCGGTCTTCTATGACCAGTCGCTAATCAGACCGTTGATGGATCATCTGCGTCTGTCGCTGAACCCACGCGCTGTGGATGCTCTGCCAAGTGCGCTTGGACCACTCTATGTGTCCCGCGATGCCGGACTGGAGTGGATTCAGCGCAGTGAACAGCAACAGGCGAAGAAATATCCGCTCATCCATCTGGCCAAATGGGATAAGCTGAAGCCATTCCAGCAGGAACAGGTCAAGGAACGCATCAAGCTGATCAAATCGCTAATGAAGCTCAAACCGGTTATCGCTATCCAGGAAATGCGCCGCCAGTTCTACGACAAGTATATGGAGAGCGGGGACCCAAGCATCTTTACCCATTACAAGGAGACTATGCTGGAGACACTGGACGAATTCGAAGCTGCCGCCAAAAAATTTGAGACCGTTGAAGAATTCATTCAATTTGCTGATGAACTCTCCCGCAGACACCGAGAGATGGAATCGCTGCGCCGTGCACAGGACAGTGATGCAGTACAACTGATGACCATCCATCGTGCCAAGGGGCTTGAATTCCCATGTGTGTACTGGATCGGGGCCAGCGAAGGAATCGTACCTCACAGTACGGCACTTCGGCAGGATATCCCTGAAGACCAGAAGGCTGCCCTTACGGTGCAGCAAACAGATGCAGAACTGGACATGGCTCTGGAAGAAGAACGGCGGCTCGCCTATGTAGCCATCACGCGGGCCAAACAATATTTATATGTTACTTCTCCCGCCAGTCATCACGGGAAGCCAGCAGACGTTTCCCGCTTTCTGCTCGAAGCCTTTGGTATGGAGGTTCCAGACAAACGCAAAAACCGCGAAGAGAGCCGAACAGGCAATCACGCGTCATATAGCAAAGGCAATGGACAGCACGCCCGCTCTGGTGCCCGTACCGAAGGTCGGGATGTTGTACAGCGTCGTGCAATCATCCACAGTGAACGTCGTGACTTCGAAGTGCACAATGAACGTGAGGATGATCGGCTCAGTGAACGGCGTGGCAGCGGAGAAATCCGTAACCACAAGGCGTTCAGCACCACAGGTGTGAGTCAGGGAGATTCGTCCTCGAACAGTTCGGGATCGCATTCCTCTGGGAATGGAGAACGCATGGAGACCGTGGCGATCTGGAAGTGCAGTTCTTCCACCTGCAAAGCGTGGCTGCGCCAGAAACCGGACGTGCCTTCAGCCAAAGCACCCAAAAAGGCGACGTCTGGTCCTCCAGCCTGTCCCCTGTGTTCAGGCTCGATGGAAGCCAGTACCCGTAAGGTTCCCGTAACTGGGCGATTCGGAAGATAAACCCCTGAGATAGTTACCGGGCATCTAGAAGAATAAGCAAAGGGTAACTGGCATCCTTCGTTTCATGGCGCTTACTGCTGTTTATTAACAGTAGAAGCGTCTTTTTTCCATTTTAGAATGGAGGTTGGATTATGCAGGACGGCAAAAAGCATTACTATGTATCGGTAACCCATAATCTCATTGAACAGACCAAGAACGAATCAACACCGTTTGAAGTCATGGTGGACGATGAACAGTTACATCGGCTGAAAGACCTGATGAAAGTGCTGGAGGATGAAGATGCCCATACACTGCAACGAGCCCCGGTACCCTACAAATCGGCGGATCATGACGAAGCCACGGAACAATTTTCGGATGGCATGACGTTGCTGTATACCTTTCTGTATGACCATGGTACTCCGGATAGCCGGCAGGCGATTGAGAGCATGAATGTACTTCCCCGGCTGCAAGATACGGATTACGATGATCCGGGATATGAGAACTCACCGATGAATAAATGAACTCTCATTACAAAGACTTCCTCTCCGATGAATTCAGGCCAATGACCTGCTTCAGGAGTAACGGGAGTCTTTATTTTTTAAAATTTAGTTCTTTCCATTAGTATCATTATTGATACTATATACCAAAAATGATACTACTATTCATTTTCGATATTATGATATATATTTTTATATATAAACTTATTTCTACGAGGAGGATAACTATTGCGATGGGAAATTCAATCATGATGAAAGCGTTCGGATATTACGAGCCTGGGTTAGAGACCGACATACCGCCATTTCAGGAGGTGTTAGTTGGGAAACCAAAACCTACAGGACAGGATTTACTCGTTGAGGTGAAGGCGGTGTCTGTCAATCCGACGGATTGGAGGTCGCATAGTTCCAAACATCCGGACGATTTATCCCTGACCGTACCTGGTCGTGACGTAGCGGGCGTGGTAGTGGAGATCGGCTCCGATTGCAATTTGTTCAACGTTGGTGACGAAGTGTAATATGCGGGGAGCAATACTCGCCCTGGCGGACACAGTGAGTTTCATTTAGTGGATGAACGAATTGTCGGTAGAAAGCCGAAAAATCTGGATTTCGCCCAGGCGGCAGCTTTACCTCTGACAAGCCTTACGGCAGGAGAAGCTTTTTTTGAGCGCTTGGGCATTTCCAGGAATGCATCTGATAACGAAGGCAACAGTATCCTTATTATCGGGGCAGCGGGAGGCGTCGGATCGATCGCTACTCAATTAGCCAAGTTGGCTGGCCTTAGAGTCATAGCAACTGCCTCTCGTCCCGAATCGGTCTCTTGGGCAAAATCAAACGGAGCAGACCACGTGATCAACCATCATCAACCATTTGGACCACAACTTAAAGATCTCGGACTCACTGGTGTACAATATATTTTCGTGCTAAATCATATAGATGAGCATATGGAAGAGATGGCAGAAGTTATTTTGCCGCAAGGAAAAATTTGTTCCATTCTGCCATTCGAAAAACCAGCCGAACTTCAAAAGTTATTTTCAAAAAGCGTAACGCTCGTTTGGGAAATGATGTTCACCCGTCCAATGTTCCAGACAGATGATATGATTGAACAACATCTTCTACTTAATGAAATCGCAGATCTGGTGGATGCCGGCAAGATTCATACAACGATGGCAGAGCGAATTGAACCGATTAATGCGGCTAACCTGCTGGAAGCCTACCGAAAGAGCAAATCAGGCACCGCGATTGGCAAAATCGTGTTGGAAGGGTTTGAAAAGTAAAAGTAAATCCGTTTTGTTTGATCACGATAAATGAATCATCCAAAGGGCGTTGTCTCTCCAAAGATAAGATGGAGAAACAACACCCTTTAATACAACGTTCCAGATAGATTCTGATTGCGAAATGCTGGAATATGAGAAAAAAGGCATGCTACGGTCATAGCCGTACCACATGCCAGAGTATACAACTTTAATTCAATCTCTATATCAGTCCAGACGAATCTCCTGACCTTTTGCGGCTGACTCGTACACACCACACAGCATCCTTGTTGAAGCCACACCGTCCGCAATCGGGCTGATTGGCTCGGTACCATTCAGGCAGCAATCCACAAAATGGTCAATCTGATTCTGGAAGGCGCCGTGAATATCGAGACCTTTATAGTCTGTCTGGGGTTCAATGTTCAGGATCGTATTGTGTTTTTCGGTGACGATTAGCGTCTCGGGCTCCAACTCGAACCCACCGCGCTCGCCATACAATCTGACTGAAGATTCTTCCCCACGTGCATGCAAGGTAAAGCTCACATCCACCGCTAAAGAAGCCCCGTTCTCAAAGCGAATCAGCGCATTCGCCATATCCTCGACATTGTTGACCGCGGAACTATAGTCTGCAGCTTTGTAAAAAGAAAGATGTTCGATATGGGCACGATTGCCCAGCTTCCGATACGTATTGCCACTGACCGAAACAGGCTTCGGTCTACCCATCAGATACCAGCATTGGTCGATAATATGTACGCCCAGATCAATGAGCGGGCCACCGCCGGAACGGTTTTTGTCCGCAAACCAGCCTCCGGGATTCCCCAATCGCCGCAGGATAGAGGCCTTGGCATAATACAATTCACCAAACTCACCAGCATCAATGAAACTGCGCAGCATCTGCATATTGTTGTCATAACGACGCACAAAACCAACGACAAATGTACGTCCGCTCTTCTTCACTGCCTCTTCAATCCGCAGCGCATCTTCCACATTGGTTGCTACCGGTTTCTCCAGCAGCACATGTTTGCCTGCCTCCAGAGCAGCGATTGCAAACTCGGCATGCGTATTGTTCCACGTACAGATACTAACAGCATCCACATGCGGGTCCTTCAGCATCTCCCGATAATCCGTGTACACCGATTGTGCATCATATTTCTGTGCAGCGGCGGTTGCACGCTGTTCGTTCAGATCGCAGATGGCGTAGATAACAGCATTCTCGTTTTTGGCATAACACCTCATATGAAGATCCGAGATGGACCCTGTGCCGATCATGCCGATATGCAGCATTTTGTTCGTGCTCATCTTCGTCCTCCCTTCCTTTTCCAGAACATGAATATCGTCTAGTCTGCCCGGAGCATGCCTTTGTAAATCCCTGGTGTTGAATTTTCGATCTTCACGGCGCCCAGTGTCTGAGCATAGAAGTCCACGGGGCCCGCCGATCCAATGATCGCGTAAGCGTAACCATCTGCCTTCATGGCGTGCATACAGGCCAGTAGCAAAGCAGTACCTACCCCTTTGCCCCGTGCCTCCGGACCAA
>JAADXL010000909.1:0-14649 GCA_023337755.1 Pythium aristosporum
AAGTGAATCGAGTCGTCGAGAGTCTCGCAGCGTGGGTGGATCCGCGATTTGCCGCCGAGACAGATTTGCGTCCGTCGGAAAAGGTCGCGTATAAGGAGCTGATCATCTGGTGCCAGTGCATTCGGTGGAAAATGCTGTGCACGCGGAGTTAGTCAGAGCAAGATGGGGACGACGACGACGACGACGAAGAAGAAGAAGAAGAAGAAGAAGAAGAAGGAGCAGCAGTCAAGGGCGATTCGGATGAAGAACGTATTGTCTGCAGTGCACGATATGATCGCAGCAGCTTCCATCGACCGAGATATTTTCTGGTGTTTGGCGCAAGTGCGATCGGATCAAGAGACAGGCGAGATCTACTCGACTAGACTCGACTCGACTCGACTCGGTGGGGTCAGCCGCAAGGCAACGTTGCGAATTCGATTACGCTCTCTCATTACAGAGTGTGGACGATGCGACGGACCCGCATCGAGTCGGCCGCCCCCTCATAACGGTGCGGTTGGTTCTCGATCTCGCTTCTCTGGCTCGGTCAATCTCGCCAAGCGCCACAAGACCGAAGTTGCTGCGGTCACCGCATCCATGACCGTGCTCTACAGTCGTCCACAAAACCCAAGACCTCCGCCCATGCAGTCGCCACGAGCCAGAACTAGAGCTTCTCCCCTCTTCATTCCACCAGCATCGCCTGAGACCATCGCACAAGAGTACACAGTGTAGACCTTGAGTCTGTAAAGACGCCAATCAACAATGAGACCAAACTGACCACCCACTTCAACTCGCTGGTCGAACGTAACCAGCTGGTGCCAATTCTCACGCATCTCGCTGGAAGAAATCCTTTAGAACCGGTACATATACCGGTATCCCCAGCGTAACCCCTGGAGCGTACCCCCTTCTCTTTCCCTTCGTCGTTCGTTGTTGGGGCTCTGGCTCGCTCTCCCGATTCGCCGGCAAAGAGAACACTAAGGAAAGAGAAGGGGGACTCGCGATGGCGACCGTGTCGCCGTCCAGCGGCGCCTCGACCGTGGCGTCCACGCCGTCGTACGCGGCGTCCACGCCCAGCTCCGCCACGTCCTTTGGCACGCCGAGCAGCACGCCGGCGGCCACGTCGCAGCGCAGCACTGTCACGCTCCAGCAGCTCACAGCGTTTGCCCTGCGGAACGTCGCGCTGCCCGGCGCGCCCACCGGCGAGCTATTGGATCTCTACTTTAAGCTGGGTGCGTGGTCCGATGGTTTCTATGTGGTCATGGGCTGAAGAAGCGTATACTGACGGTTTTGCTCTCTCTGTGTAGTCATTGATGGCCATGTCGTGTACGTCAGCGAGATTGTGCGCAACACTCTGAACCCCGTGTGGATGCCGTTTGAGCCGGATGCGCTCGCGCATCTGTCCCACAACATGGACGGTCTCCACCACCACGTGAGCGTCGCGCCGCTGCTGAGCGGCACGGGCTTTGACATTGTCGTTGTGCGCGTGCGCAACTACAAGATGGCGCGGCGAAAGTCGAGTGCGCTCTTGGGCGTGATCATGGCCGACGAAGACGGACTCATGCTCCGCAAGGTCACACGCACGCGGGAGAGCAGTGACGACTGCAGCGTCGACGCGGGCGACGAAATGGAAGACAAGGCCAAGCGCAACATACCGGCTGTGCAAGAAGTCGACCCGAGCGTAGCCACGGGCTTTTACTTCTCCGGTATCCACCAGCCAAAGAAGCAGCGTGGTGCGTTCGACTTTTCTGATGACGAAGACGCTGAAGGAGAAGCAAGCGATGCGTTTCCAGCCGACGGGCCCGTGGTGCCGTCAGCGTCGAATGCCTTGGTGTCGTCGTTCCGGTTGAACAACAGCTCGAAGCGCAACGACAATTCCATCGTGTACGAGGAAGAGATTTTCTGCTTTCGGTTCAACATTCGAGAGCTCGATCCGCTGCCCATTGGGCTTACAGAGATCTCGAATCTGCCGCTGAACACGTGCCTGCTCGAGTTCAACGACCGCTTGTATGTCAAGCGCGAAGTCATTGAGCTGCTCGTGGAAATGGGCGTGATCTCGGTCAAGCACTCGCGCCGTAAGGGCTCAGCGATCCAACTTAAAGAGTACAGTCTCCACGACGGCATTGATAATCTCGAGCGGATACGCGCGCTACGCAAACACATTAAAGACGTGACGCACGGCAACGCTGAGCTCAAGGATCAGATCAAGCAGCGGCTCGTGGCGGCGGAAACCACGGTCCAAAAGGACCACTCGCGTACGGCTGTGCAAGACAGAATACAGGCACTGCGTCGCCAGATCGCCGAGAAGAAGAACGCGCTGGATCGCGTCAAGCACATTATGCACGACGAGCGACGAACGTTTGAGACCGACATCCACATCCCCAAGGCATTGCTGCATATGATGCAGATGAGTATCCGATACAAGGACGAGAAGCAAGGCATTCTCGAGCGGCGATGCGAAGTCTTGCGAGCCGCCCACAAGATCCGCTCGCGCCAGGCGATGCTCGTGAAGGAGCTCACGACCATCTACCCCATTGAGTACATTGGCGCCGGTGAAAACGCGATCCGCGGTATTCGTGTGCTCAACTCGGACCTGACAATCAATGGGCGCGGCGACGAAGAGCAGATTTCAACGGCACTTGGGTACATTGCCCACTTGACGTTTATGCTGAGCAAGTACCTCCACGTGAACTTGCGGTACAAGATCGTGCCGTACTCGTCGCGGTCATACATGAAAGACGAGATCAATGACCCCCACGGAGAGTACCCACTCTACCGGAAGGGCGTCGAGCGCGAACGGTTCGAGCGCGCCATTTTCTTCCTGCGCAAGGACGTCGAACAGGTAACGCTGTTCTCTTCAGGGCTAACAGTACCGGTTGGGTTTCACTGATGTGCGATGTTTTCTATTGCTTTGTAGTTGCTCTTTGCTCGTGGGCTCGACCCGACACAAGGGGCCCCATTACTGGGACGACTAGATACGTTGATCAAGGCGGAAATCTCGTGGCTTGAGGCCGAACGGGACATGAGCAACGGAGGCAATGGCGCAGCAACGGTGGCGCCCTCGCCAAAGCGATAGAAAGCACCTCGCTCATTACGATCTTCTCGAGTAGTGAGTGTATCCAAATGGAAGTGAGTCACGAGACGCTTTCAGATCGAATTTTCCAACGGTCTCCGCATTGGCCGTGCTGCTGTGGAGTCGTCATGGTATGCCGCAGCGTCTCAACCAAGTATCTCCCTCCCTATGCGAAAACCAACGGCAGCAGCAGCAGCCACTGAGTACTTCTGAACAACTCGGTACACGTGAGCGAATGTAGTTCACGTGTGTCTATGCAAAGAACGCCAGATCACTTCGAGAAAGTATGGCATCGCTCAGAGCTCAGAGTTAGCACCTCTTTCGACACATTCATTTCAAGAGCTTCTTGTCTGGTTCGTGCTACACCCTCAGTCTTCATTGCAAGCGCCTCTTGTCTGGAATCTTCACTGAGGCGATGACCACGCGCTCATGAGGAGGCAGAGGGCGAGGCATCCCCGTCCAGAAATCCGTTGTTCGCACAGTGGTCGTTAAATCCCAAATCCTACCGCTTCGTCTTCGTTTCGCCTTACAGCTTGGGCTCGACCTTCGGCGGGAAGTGCTCCTTGTACCAGTGGTGCGCAATGTCTTCGCGGCGGCAGACCCAAATCTCTTCCTGGAAGTTTTGAATGTAGTCCAAGAACCTCACGAGCGCCGCGACGCGGCCCGGGTGGCCGACCACGCGGCAGTGGAGCCCGATCGACATCATCTTGGCGTGGCCGGCGCGGCCCTCGTCGAGCAGCACGTCAAAGGCGTCCTTGAGGTACGTGAAGAACTGGTCGCCACTGTTGAAGCCTTGGAACGAGACAAACTTCATGTCGTTGTTGGTCAGCGTGTACGGCACGACGAGATGCGGGCGTCCATAGTCATGGTTCCAGTACGGGAGATCGTCGTTGTAGGCGTCGGCATCGTACAGGAAGCCACCTTCTTCGACGACGAGGCGGCGCGTGTTGGCGTTGGGCTTGCCCTGGTAAATGCCCACGGGCCGCTTGCCTACGACGCGCTCGTGGATCGCAATCGTCTTGCGAATGTGCTCGCGCTCGGTGGCCTCGTCGACGTTCTGGTAGTCGATCCAGCGGTACCCGTGGCTCGCGACTTCCCAACCGGCCTCGACCATGGCGCGCCCCGCGTCCGGGTTCTTCTCGAGCGCGAGCCCGACGGCGTAGACAGTCACGGGCAGCTTGCGCTCCGTGAAGATGCGGTGGAGCCGCCAAAAGCCGGCGCGGCTGCCGTACTCGTAGAGCGACTCCATGTTGACGTGGCGCTGGCCCACGTAGGACGTGGCGCCGACAATGTCCGAGAGCAAATGCTCCGAGCCTTTGTCGCCGTCAAGCACGCAGTTCTCGCCGCCTTCTTCATAGTTGATGACGAATTGCACCGCGAGCTTCTTGCCGCCGGGCCACTTGGGGTCAAAGCCATGGCGACCGTAGCCGATGAGGTCTCGCGGCGGCTGGAAAGTCATACTGGAGATGCAGGTACTGGGAGGAAGGTGGGGAGCTCTGCAGGAAGAAGAAGAATGGGAAATGGCGTTGGAGGGCACGTGAGGGAATAGGCAGACGACGCGAAGGGTGGGGGCCGTGAATGCAAATCACATCAGCAACTTGGATCTTCAATGGAGCTCCTCGCGGATCGCTGTGTGCCATCTCATGGGCGGTTTTAACAGAACATCCTTTTCTCAAGGGCGGTTTTTATAGAACAACTTTCTTCTAAGTACGGTTTAGAAAGGATTCGTACTTAATCGAGATAGCACAGTGCGCGATCTTTTTGGGGGAATCGGGGGAAGAGCACAAGAACGAAGATCGCTCGAGGAAGCGGACCGACGACGCCCCACGCGCGCCTCCCCTCTATATCTATCGCCTCGACTACTAAGCAGCCATGGCAGGAGACGGATACGACCGCCACATTACGATCTTCTCGCCCGAAGGACGCCTCTACCAGATCGGTATGACCTCGCAAGGCCACGAAACTGAGAAGCTACGAACGATGCCATCGACTGACACTGGGTGCTTTGCGTGTGTGCAGAGTATGCGTTCCAGGCCGCCAAGGAGTGCGGCTTGACCTCTGTCGGTGTGCGCGGCAAGGACAGCGTCGTGTTCGTCACGCAGAAGAAGGTTCAGGTACGTTTGTTTCTGCTCAATCGACAATACTTTATTATGAACAGGTGAACTGATCACCTGAGCGCTTTGGTCTCATAGGACAAGCTGATTGACCCCGACTCCGTGACGAGCGTCTTCCAGATCACACCTGACATCGGCGCGCTGATCACGGGTCTGCCAGGTGAGCTTCCCGTTGAATTCTTCAGGGGACAAGAGTGCAATTGGTCTCATACTGATGATGGTGTATCCATTTTCTCTACAGCGGATGCGCGTGCGCAGGCGCAGCGTCTCCGTTACGAGGCCCACGAATTCGAGCACAAGTTTGGCTACAAGGTGCCGCCGCATGTGCTGGCCAAGCGCATCGCCGACGTCGCGCAGGTCAACACGCAGCACGCGTCGATGCGCGCGTTCGGCGTCATTTCGTTCCTCATTGGCGTCGATGAAGAAAAGGGCCCGCAGCTCTTCAAGATTGACCCGTCGGGTCACTACTGGGGGTACAAGGCTACGTCGGCCGGCACCAAGCAGCAGGAAGCGCAGAACTACTTGGAAAAGAAGATCAAGGCGAACGCCGCAATGGACCACGAGACGACGCTGCACACGGCCATCACGTGTCTGCAGTCGGTGCTCTCGGCCGACTTCCGTCCCAACGAGATTGAAGTCGGCGTCGTGGCCACGGGCGAGCGATTCCGCAAGCTCACGGAGGAAGAGATTGAAGTGCACTTGACCGCAATTAGCGAGCGTGACTAAACGCGCCTCCCTCAGCAGCAGATTGATACCTGACAAGAGACGGCGACACGCAAGGCGGTTGGCGCCGCTCAGGGGAGATAATGGTGAAGAGAGAAGAGCGTCCTTCAAGTACGAGACCACATTGCATATTCATTTTGCCCTCATTGTCAAATGCTACCGAGACAGTGAATTAATATCAGTACACTAGGCGCTGTATTCAGCACACTACAGTAGTTGAATATGGGAACCGGTCATAAACCGGTTTGTTCCCATCTGGTCGCACTGTCTCACATAGTTTCCCTTAAACCAGTACTCTGGTCCTGAATGAAACTGCTTGATCTTCGTGTCGCACTTTCCAAACGCCACCCACCCACGTCGCCAGCGCATCTCTGCCGCCGCCCCCTTCCTATTCCCACCGCCATGGCCGCCAACCTCAAGAACCCGTCGCTCTGGGGCTTCGTCTCCAACAACTATGGCTGGACCTTCAACCTGCTCGCCACGCACGCCATGTTCTGGGCCGTCGGCTTCCCGCTCGCGCTCGACTACGGCTACTCGAGCGACAACTACAACGAAAAGGGCGGCATCCCGTCGGGCTCGCAGGGCTCGGGCGCCTTTGTCGTCACGCTCTTCATCTGCGCGCTCTGCACGCTCATCTACGTCGTGCGCCTCGTCGCCTTCATGCGCGGCCAGATCGCCCACGACGACTAGAGTACCAAGCGCCTTCCCATGGCCTAGTAGGCTTTTATACACACTTGCTCCCTCGTTTTGATGCTTGCATTTCCACCATTTCCCTACGCTTCTACCAATATCCCTTCGCGTCTACCGTCACACATACACTCTAATCCGTCCTAATTAAAACTGCAGCTTCTTGGCGACCAGTGACGTCGTCGACGTCTGGCTCCGTGTCCGCGACGGCGTGCTGGCCGCGCTGCTGGCGCCCGGCTCCCGTGCCTTGATCTGCCGCGTGGGGGCGCCCAACTCGCACTGGCTCACATTCTGCGCAAAGCGCAGACTGCAGACCGACTCGTCAATCGACTGGAACGTCGGCGAGAGGTTCACCATCATGAGCGTCTTGCCGTCGCCAGAGAGTGCCGGCTGCAGCACGTACGTGAGCTTGCTGTTGCGGTACGGCACGTGGGCCGACTTCTTCGCCAGCGCCTGAAACACGTCGGCCATGGCGCTGAGCGACTTGTTAATGGCCTGCGCCTCCTTGAGCCGATCGCCCGTAGCGTTCGAGCGGCTCAGGCGCTCGCTGCCGGCGAGATCCACCAGACTTAGGCTGCCGTCCACCTCCGTGTTTTGCGCCTCGTTCACGCCGCGAATCTTGAGCCCGAAGATACTGTGGCTGCGCGACGAGTGCGCATTCATGTCCGTCTTGTCGACCGACCGATTGCAGGCCGCGAGGTGCACGATCTCTTCGAGCTGCGTCTCGGCCACGTCGAAGTCAATGGGCACGGTAATGAGCCCCTCGACATAGTTCTTGCCGCGCCGGTCCGTGCGAATCACATACTTGCGGTCGTCGTCGGCGCCGTACGCCTGGCTCAAGAGGTCGCGAATAGTCTCATTGTAAATCTCGAAAAACGTCACGTGGAGCGAGTACTGCCACCCCTGCGTCGAAAGCTCGCGGCACGAGTTGATAATGAGCTGCAGCGCGCGCGGGATAATGCCGCGCATCTGGGCCTTGCCGCTGCCCTGCATCGTGTGCGTCTTGCCCGAGCCCGTCTGGCCGTACGCAAAGATACACACATTGTAGCCGTCCATGGCCGACTGGATAAAGTCGGCCACGTCGCCAAAGACCGCGTCCTGCGACTCCGACTGGCCATACACCTTGTCAAACGCAAACGTGTGCGGCTTGTCCACGTTTGTCGAGATCGTGCCGCCAAAGCCGTCGCACCGGATCGCCGGGCGCGGGTTCTCGGCGCGCGCTTCCTCGCCGTCCGACCGCAGAAACGGACGCAGCCGCACGTGCACGCGAATGTTGCCGCGCAGCTCCTGGATCGTATTGTGGAGCTTGCGCCGCACGAGCTCGCCGTCAGCGACCTTGCGCTCGAGTTCCGAAATCTGGTCCGTACGAAGCACCATCTCTTGCCGCACGGCCAGAAGCTCGTCCGTGACCTGCTGCAGCCGCTCGGAGAGCTCGCGCTCGGCCTCGGCCGACAAGCCCGAGGACCCCGCCGCTCCCGAGGAGGACGAGGACGAGGAGGCACTGACCGCCACTGTGCCGGGGTGGTCCATGCGCCGCATGAGCGTGTTCTGTGCCTGCAAGGCACGCATCTCGCCGGCCAAAATCACATTGCGCTTCTCAAAACTAGCGCGAAGCTCCTCCATCTTGGCCTCGTGGGTCGCCTGCAGCGCGACCATTTGCGCGTACAGCGCCGTGTTCTCGACCGTGAGCTGCTCGACGTTGACTTGAAACTGCTCGCGGCGGTTCTTCTCGTCTTCAAACTTGGTCTCGACCTGCGAAAGCCTGTCTTGCAGCACTTGCTTCTCCAGCTCCATCTCCTTCGTTTGCTTGACGCACGTCTCATTCTCCGCGCGCAGCTCGTGGTTCTGCGTGCGCAGGTCCTTGATGACTTCGTCCAGTTTCTTGACGTTTTGCTGTGTGAGAGTGAGATCCTCCGTGAGCGCGCGGTTCTGCTTGGCCAAATCCGTTGTCTTTTCCCAAAAGCTCGAGCTATTGCGGGTCTCGTCCATCTCGGTCAATTGGGACCGCAAGTACTCGAGGTCCGTGTGCAGCGCCGCCATCTCGATCGTCAGCTGCTTGTTCTCGAGCTTGACCGCGACGCTCTCTTCGCGCAGCGCCTTCATCTCGTCATCCTTTTCGTGCTTCGTCTCTGTGACCAACCGCGAGTTGGACGCGACCGACGCCGACGCACGGTCGCGCTCAACCGCGAGCGCCCACTCGTGCTCCGCGAGCTTCTCGGCAAACCGCGTCTTCCACTTTTCCTCGATCTTCTCCGTCGCCTTCCGCAGCATCTCGTTCACGAACGCCGACAGCGACGACTCGCCGTTCGCACTGAAGCGACGATCGCCCACGAAGTTCTCTTCGCCATTGTCCGGGGTCTCGTCGTCTGCTGGGGCCTGGGCATTCGCTTCGTCATGCAGGACCGGAGGCAAGACCACGGTCGCCGTGCTCGCACTACTCGCACTCGCAGCGGCCGCCAGCACCTCCATCTCGCGCATGAGCTGGTCGTTGACCACACGCATCTGCGCCATGGCGTCCTGCTGCGCGTCCTGCTGCCGCTGGAGCACTTCGCAGGCCAGCATCAGCGCCACGCTGTGCTCGTTCAGCGTCTTCATGCCGCCCTTTAACCGCCGAAGCTCCGTCTCGGCGCCGCGCATGGGCGACGGCGGCATCGTGCCCGACGGCGGCTTCAGCAATTGCTGCACGCCCTGCTCGGCCAGCACGTACTGCTGCTTGAGCTGTCGCACCAAGTCGCCGTCGACACGCGCGTCCTTGTCGTCTCCACTCGATGCCAACAGCAGCTTCTGCATGACCGAGACTCTCGGGGGTGGCACCCCCGTCGAGAGCTTACCGGGCGACGACCCGCGGCTCGTGGACGCCGAGAATCGGACTGTAGAGGACGATGATGACGCCGTCGAGCGGGAAGCTGACGCAGTGGTCGATGAGCGGGACGTGGCCGTCGAGTTCGCGCCCGCAATCTTGTGGCGCGTCAGCCGCGACGGCACGGTCGAACCCGAGCGCATGGACGAGATCGACGACACCGAGGTCGTCGACGGCGAGGACGCGATGGACGAGACCGACGACGTCGTCGATCCGATCGAGTCGCGTCGCCGGCTCGGCGTGAAGTGGATCGACGGCGTGATGAGCTCGAGCGGCGTCGGTGGCGGCAGACCGGACGACGACGACGCGCGCGCGCTGCCTGTGTCGCTACTCACGCTGCTGCCGCCGCTGCTACGCTTGCGCAAGAGCGGCTTGCGCACCACTGTGCCTTCGTCGTCGACGTTAGCGTTGCTCGCCATGCGCGCTTTGATCGAGAGTGCGTATGCGCGGCGCGTCTCGCTCGCTGACAGCTTCTTGCCCGACGGATTCGAGGAGCTATTCGAATCGGTCGAGCGGATGCGGCCCGGCAAGTCGGCCGCGGACGCGACGCGGCGCACACTGACGACGGGTTTCGAGACGCCAAAGCGTTGCGCAGCCGCGACGCTTTCGAGATGCAGCGGCTTGTCTTCGAGGTCGTCTGCGCCGCGCACGGGCGATCGGCTTCTTCGCTCGGGGGTGCGGGGCGGAGACGTCGGCGCCGGGATCTGTCGTGCAGCCGTCGCGCTGCTGGTGGTCGTCTCGTTGAGCGGAGAGGACGCCGCCGAGCCGCCCGAGACCGTGGACACGGTCGAGCCAGACGACGAGTGGATCGAGTCCGAGTCGCACCGCACTTTGAGGCGCGCCAGCTCGTGCTCGAGCTCGGCGTCGGCGCTCAGCTGCGACGTGGTCGCGTCGCTCATTTCGCCTCAATCAATTCAACTTCAAGAGATCTCTCGCCGTGGGACCTGCACGGAGAGAAGCACCGTGGAGTACAGAGTCGGCCCACGGCCAAGCGCCGCCACGTACGCGTGCAGGCGAAGCGTTGAGGTGAGGTGATGGATGGATGGGTTGCTTGGGGGGCCGCGGATCTCCCTAAGAATGCGCGGGCGGGTATTTTTGCTCTTTGTGCCGAGAGAACCGTTCTGGCACGATGGCGTGTTGGCGAGTTGGAAACTTGTTGGAAGAGTTTCTCGTTGGCGTTGGGAATTTCCAACGAAACGCAAGTGCCGCGCCGACCGACACGCTTTCTCCCGTGAAGAGGTGAGCCCCGCTTTGCCGTGCCGATGACCGAAGCCAACAAAAAAAACCTGCAGCAGACGCGACGACCGAATCAACCGAACCAGCTGAACTCTTAACACCCTCTAACCTTCAAACGTTTGAATCTCTTCTAGAGTAAATTCAAGTACAGCGGACGTTGAAGCCCGCCCACGTGGGCGTTGTGGAGGTTAAGCGTTTTGACGTCATGTCAACGCGACTCAAAAGAAGGGTTGTCGGATCGTTCGATTATCGCAAGACGGTGGAAGCATCAGATCTTCTCCTTCTCTTCTTCTGGCTCACTGCAACCAGCGCATCGTCACGTCGCCCAGGCACAAGTGGCAGAGAGCACTGGGCTGGATGGCCGCGCATGAGAACACCACACGAGCACGAGCTGCTCCTTCTCACAGGTCGTTGTCGCGAATGTAGCGGTTGCCTTCGCTCTCTTTGATCTCAGCGCTGCGTCACGAAGGCACACGGGCCAGAGTGAGTAACCCCACGACAAGAAAGCGCTCGTCTGCTCCCGCACCACACGTACCGGTATCTACCCATCGTGAGGACGCCGCGATTGCTCTTTGGCTCGGGCGCCAAGACGTTGGGCGTGGCGGCGTCGCCGACGACCTCGTCGTCTTCGTTCTGGTTGGAGCTGTCGACGCCCTTGCCGAATCGCTTGCTGAGCCCGAGTGCGAGCTTCTCGTCGATGAATTTGATACAGCTATCACACACGCGCGAGTCCTCGGTCGCGACTCGCTCGGGCGAGATTTCCTATTGAGAATTAGACATCGGCTTTGTGAGCTCTTTGCTGTTCCACAAAGAGGCCTCTTTTTGTCCTTCACCGTATAATACGATACCTTGTAGATAAAGCGCGTGCGGCTCCCCGAGCACGCGTCACACACGACGGCGCCGCACCGCCGGCAGTGGTGCTTGCGATTCCAGAAAGAAAACTCGGTGCGACAGATCATGCAGTTTTCCACGGCGACGTCGGGCACCCATTGGCCTTCTTTCTGCCATCAACATTGAAATGTATTCCCAGTGTAAGTGAGACCTTTCATTCGAGCCGAAACAAAGGCGCCCTGGAGAACCGTACCATGTGCGTGCGCCAGGAGCTTTCCAGTGGGTCCTTGGACCGCATCCTCAGCAACTGAGGCGTCGTGCGCGCGCCGCTTTGGTCGGCGCCGTGGGTGGAGCTGCTCATTTCGTTTCTTCTTTTTTTCTCTCTCTCGCGCTTTCTCTCTCTCTCTCTCTCTTCCGCATGGGGAAGATAATATCGATTTGGAAGGGTGATAAGGTCCAGTACAGTATGTGTGGTGCACACCACGAATCGGGTGCGGTTCCAAGGGCAACTTCAAGTTCGACTTCGATGATGAACTGCCCGTGGTATTTGGCTGGCAGAACGTGAGATTCGTCGTTCTGGTTATTCAGGCGGCTCGAGGGCAAAGCTGATGCCCCTAGGAGGTTTGCCACTGCTAGCCTTATCCGTTTGCCCTTCCTGGCGATTTGAATAGACTCCAAGGAAGCCTTGCTTAAGTATGCGCGAGTCCAAGGAGCTGCAGCGCGTCTCGTGTCTCCTTTCATGCTCGCTAGCGCAGTTAAGCCACGTTGGGTGGAGCCGAGTCACCGCCGTCGGAGGGCTAGACCCCCTGCCGATCGCTCGCTAGCTACGTCCTCGTTCGAATACTCGAGACAGAATCACACCTTTCAATCTCCGAATAGCCTGTGAGGATAGCGGTATCCTTTCAAGACCGAGCCATGCATCAAGGAGAAAGGCATCGATTTCGAAAGGTGTTAGGTCCAGCACAGCGTCTGTGGTACAAGGGCAACTTCAAGTTCGAATACGGAGAACGCTGCTCGGTCAGGATCCTCACAACTTCTGCTTCTTGTTGCCGCCGTCCGAGTACTTGCCCGTTTGGAACTCACGGTCGCCGGCGTCACCAAGGCCCGGGAACACGTATCCTTCCTATAGTAGGAAAGGGGAAGGTATCAGTGGCAGTGGAACAGACAAGCACAGCGGCGTCACGCCCACACGCACCTCCGTGAGTCCGTCGTCAATCGCCGCCACGACGACTTCGACGTCACCGTACTGTGCAAAGAGTTCCTGAAGGCCTGCGGATCGTATGGAAGGTTAGCATCACTGGAGACTGTCGTGGTGTCGATCGAGTTCGCACCAGGCTTGGAGGCGACCGCACTGATGACCTTGATCTTTGGGACGCCCCACGTCTTGAGGATCGCAATGGTCGCGATGATCGTACCAGCTAATCGGATAGAGCAATCGTCGAGTGAGACATCACGTCAATAGATTACGCCACCACTGTGCTTACCCGTTGCAATGACCGGCTCCAGCACGATCGCGACGTCCACGGTGCACTCTTTCGGGAGCTTGTTGTAGTACTGGACGGGGAGCAGCGAGTTCTTGTTGCGGTACATGCCTAATCATGGATGTATTCATTAGAATGCCATACCACAGCACCAGTGCGAGAGAGGGACTTGCCAATGTGGTGCACCACGGCGTTCGGCAGGAGATCGAGCATGGCGTCGACCTGGAGAGTGCACAGCGTTTAGTGATTTCGTTCTCTGGTCACGGAATACTTGGTTCGTGGGGACCTACCATGCCCAGACCGGCGCGCAGAATTGGGACAACTGCGACTGACGACGTGAGCTCGGCGCCATTGTGTTCTCCAAGCGGCGTCTACTCACTCAATACAGAATGAATACCCCTGCAGCCAAGGCGATTCCCCCTTCTCCATCATCACTCACCTTGATAGCTTTCGGCGCTGTCGTGAGATCGGAGGTCGCCTCATACCTACGACATTTAATGAATCGCATCAGTGCCATCGCAGCTGCCATTCAATAATCGAGCAAGAGGAACCGGACGCACCCGAGGTAGAACGTGACCTCGCGCAGTACGTGGCGGAAGACCGTGGCATCCGTGCGCTCGTCGCGCAGCTTTGTGAGCTTGTGGAGAAGCACCGGGTGGGACGTGCACCAGACCTTGGCGCTCTCCGGCAGGTCGTACTTGGTGGCGTCGATCAGCGAGTCTTGCTTCATGGCGAGCGGTCGTTGAGAGGGAGAGAGAGAGGGGGGAGGGAGCCGGTGAATGCGAAAATGGGAGGGACTCTTCCGCTTCCCTTTGGGGATCCGAACCATCAGCAGATCCAAAACACACACATTCACGTTGATTTACACCAATCAGAGACGTTGAACACATCTCATTGGCTGAAATAGATGCTCAACTTCAACAACCCACTTTGGCATTGGCAGTGGATGTTCAAGACTTGGGCTGCGGAATGTTTGGTCTCATATTGTATGGATTTCTACAATGTCTCCGTACGCTGGCACTTGCGCGATTGTCTCAGGAGATGCTGGTGGTATGAAGAGGGGGAAGATTTGGCTCTGGCTCGTGGCGGCTGTATGGACGGGGACTTGGGTTCTGTGGACGACTGTAGAGCACAGTCATGGATGCACTGACCGCAGCAACTTCGGTCTTGTGGCGCTTGGCGAGATTGACCGAGCCAGAGAAGCGAGATCGAGAACCAACCGCACCGTTATGAGGGCGCGGCCGACTCGATGCGGGTCCGTCGCATCGTACACACTCTGTAATGAGAGAGCGTGTCGGATTCGCGACGTTGCCTTGCGGCTGACCCCACCGAGTCGAGTCGAGTCGAGTCGAGTCGATCTCATTTCTTGATTCGGTCGCACTTGCGCCAAACACCAGTAATATCTCGGTCGATGGAAGCTGCTGCCGTCATGTCGTGCACTGCAGACAATACGTTCTTCATCCGTGTCGTGGCTGACTGCTCCTTCTTCTTCTTCGTTGTCGCCCCGGTCTTGATCTGACTAGCTCCGCATGCACAGCATTTTCCACCGAATGCACTGGCACCAGATGATCAGCTCCTTATACGCGACCTTTTCCGACGGACGCAAATCTGTCTCGGCGGCAAATCGCGGATCCACCCACGCTGCGAGACTCTCGACGACTCGATTCACTT
>JAADXL010000910.1:0-14647 GCA_023337755.1 Pythium aristosporum
GAAGTGCAATTTGATGCATTTATGAAAGTATATTTCAATCGTTATGTGCACCAGAACGCTACAATTGATGGACTTCTCCAAACCATAGAAGAAGAACTGGGGGAAGAGGCGCGAAACGATATGAAGACGGCTTTATATGAACCCAATTTTGTGCTGAAGCCTGAATATCAACTGTCGAACGAGGAGAAAACTGCATATCTGCATGATCAGTTTCAATTGCTGTATGAATCAGCCTTAACTCAGGTTCCGAATTTGCCTTTTGAAACGATGAGCCGTGTGATGGATAAAGCCCTCCAAGGTGAGGCATTAGCCATTGTGCTCAGTGATCAGGTGAGCAAATCAGCGAACAAACAACAGGAAGCCATGGTTAACCAACTGACAACTCTTCTGGATTTAAGCGGAGTGAAGTATGACGTGATCCGGGACCGTCAGGTATTGAAGCGAAAAATGAAAAAGGAGCTGGCCACCAGCAACCTTATTGTGATCGGTAATGCGCAATCGAACGGTCTGATTCAAGCGTTAAAATCCAACATCATGGACCGCGCTGATAAAATCGGTTTGCAATGGAAGAAGACCATGAATCAGCCATCTGCAAACGGAGCCTATGTTATCAAACATCCTTATAATCAAAATCGCTTGATGCTGCACTATTTCTGGAATGAAGATCAGCTGAGCGGTGTGGGTCTTGAGTCGTACATGATGAAAATGCAGGAATCCATCGGATTCACCAATGCTTATTATCAGTATTATGTGCTGGACAAGGATGGCAAGGTGAGACTGGATCAAAAAGTGGACAATCCCCTTGCGAAATTTTTTGCGGAGAACTAAACCCAAGTCGCCTATATGGCGACTTTTTTTATTTGAGATCTTTTCTGGTTTGTAAGCTGTCCTGATGGGTAAGTATAACGTGGATATTAAATGGACTTAAAAAAAACGCCGTGGAGGAAAAGAAAAGAATGTGAGGGAAAGCATTGATTGTTAATATACTGCAAATAATAACAATATAATGTACAAAGACATCTAAAAAATGTACTACAGCAACATCAATTACAAGAAAATGATCTGTATTCGGAGAACACCGAGATGAGGAGGATATATGAAAACAACCAAGGTCTCATTTTTTGTACTATCACTAATTCTGCTCCTAGTGGCGGGGTTATCCGGATGGTCGGGGGATGCCAATGCAAATTCCAATTCAGGCAAAACCTATGTTATTGGCACGGACATTACATTTGCACCGTTTGAATATCAAGATGAAAATGGTGATTATGTAGGCATAGATATGGATTTGCTGGATGCCATCGCCAAAGACCAAAACTTTAATTACGAAATTAAAGCCTTAGGATTTAATGCTGCTGTGCAAGCTCTGGAGTCCAATCAGGTGGATGGCGTCATTGCCGGGATGAGTATTACGGATGAACGAAAACAAAAGTTTGATTTCTCAGAGTCTTATTATCAATCTGGCGTCGTTATGGGGATCAGTGCCAATAATGATACTGTAAAAAGCTACGAAGATCTTCGCGGTAAAAAGGTCGCCGTGAAAACGGGTACAGAAGGGTACAGCTTTGCTGAATCCATCGCCTCAAAATATGGCTTTACCATTGTTCCGTTTGACGATTCTTCGCAAATGTATGATGATGTGAAAACCGGTAATTCGATTGCCTGTTTTGAAGATGAACCTGTTTTGAGATTTGGGGTAAACCGGAATATCGGTCTGAAAATCGTCACGGATAAAGAAGAGGGAGCCCCTTACGGATTTGCGGTCAGCAAGGGCCAGAATCAGGAACTCTTAAAGATGTTTAATGAAGGCTTAACAAATATTAAAGCGAGTGGGGAGTATAAACGTATTACTGAGGAATACCTCGGTAAAAATGCCACTGTAGCTAATCAGGGTCGTTGGGAATTGGTTCAAAAATCACTTCCTGCCCTGTTCAAAGGTCTGGGGAACACACTCATTTATACGATTGTTTCTTTGTTTTTCGCTTTCATCATCGGCTTGATTTTTGGCTTTATGAAAGTGGGACAAAATAAGTTTCTTCGTGGGGTTGCTACCGTGTTTGTGGATATCTTCCGCGGAATTCCGTTGATTGTCCTCGCGTTTTTTATCTATTTCGGGATTCCGCAGGCTATGGGCTTTACCATGCCGCTGTTTCTGGCCGCCATTCTGACACTGAGTCTGAATGCAGGGGCATACGTTACGGAAATTATTCGTGGGGGGATTCAATCGATTGATCGTGGACAGATGGAAGCTGCCCGTTCATTAGGACTTCCTTATCGTAAAGCCATGATGAAGATCGTAATTCCTCAGGCCATACGGGTTATGATTCCTTCGTTTATTAATCAGATGGTCATTACACTGAAAGATACGTCAATCTTGTCTGTCATTGGCCTTGTGGAGTTGACGCAATCTGGTAAAATTGTCATCGCAAGAACGTTCGCTTCTTTTGACATTTGGTTAACCGTTGCGGTCTTGTACCTGATTGTCATCATCACATTGACTAAAATTGCTGACTATCTGGAGGTGAGGGTTCGTCGTGGGTAAAATTAAAGTTGAAGGATTAAAGAAAAGCTTTGGCACGAATCAGGTTTTGAAGGGGATCGATATGTCGATCATCGAGGGTGAAGTGGTCTGTGTCATCGGACCGTCCGGTTCGGGTAAAAGTACGTTTTTACGCTGTATTAATCAGTTAGATGAGATTACAGCTGGACGGGTTATTGTAGATGATCAGGATCTAAATGATCCCAAAACAAACATTAATAAAGCACGCGAAAATATCGGCATGGTGTTTCAGCATTTCAATCTGTTTCCTCATTTCAGCGTACTGAAAAACATCATGTTTGCGCCCAGAGAACTTGGAATATTAAATCAAAAGGAAGCGAACGATACTGCACTTCGTTTGCTTGATCGGGTTGGATTGTCTGATAAAGCAGACAGCTATCCAAATCAACTTTCAGGCGGACAAAAACAGCGGGTAGCTATCGCTCGTGCGCTTGCCATGAACCCGGACGTTATGTTATTCGATGAACCGACGTCAGCACTTGACCCTGAGATGGTAGGCGAAGTTCTTGGAGTAATGAAGGATCTGGCAAGCGAAGGTATGACGATGATTATTGTCACCCATGAGATGGGGTTTGCTCGTGAAGTGGCTGATCGGGTTATCTTTATGGACGGTGGTTATATCGTAGAGCAAGGCACTCCTGAGGATATATTCGGAAATCCGAAGCATGAGCGGACGATTAGCTTTTTGGAAAAAGTACTCTAAAGTTTCAACCGGGTAAGAACATTGTCCATTGAAAGTCGCTAATATAGCGGCTTTTTTTTGCTTATGACTTTAGTCAGTTGAGTGCGTGAAACGCGCGAAACAAAAAAACGACCTGCTTATGCGGGCGGGTGGAGGTAATTACTGATTGCTAAGTCATCATTTTGCAGAATTCAATTATTATCGCTCATGGGTACAATAACAAAATAACCTTCCCGGTACTACTCCGAGAAGGTAGGCATGTCGAGCATGTTACACGACAGCATGAGTTTATGATGTTATATCATGGACCCGGCTACTGCATTAATCCAGTGATTTATTCGATCCTGCCCGTTCTATGATGACCTTCCAGTCCTCTTCTTCAAAGAGTGCCCCATCCTCATCCTCCGGTCCGCCGATCCGGGCCTCAAGAATGACCATCCTGGTTTCAGCCAGAATAGAAAATAGGCCCTTCAAAGTAATCGCGAACTGATTGCCTGTAGTCACCTGCATGATCTCTCCATTGATAAACACCTGACCGCTGCCAGAAAGGATAGTCCACGCTTTGCATCCTGACCGATGCTGGCGCAATCCGATATGTTTGCCAGGTAGAAGTATGATGCTCAATGTGGTTACGGTTGTATTTTCGTCTTCCACCGCTCTCTCCATAACACGATAGCTGCCCCAGGTTGCTTCACCGTACATCGATTGCAGTGGCAAACTGCCCAATTGCTCTTTAATTTCATTTGAATTTTTTTTGTTCGCAATGAGAATGCCGTCTGTACTTGCGGCAGCGATAATACCCGGGACTCCGATGATCTGGATTGGGTAGGGCAGCACGTTAACGATATGGGAATCCGAAGATTGTCCGGATATTCCGCCTTTTCCGAGTACATTGGAATCCAACTGGGCGCACAGCGCATCCCAGCTCCCGATATCCTGCCATAATCCGTTATAAGGAAGTACAACGGCCCGTTGCGTTTGTTCAGCAACTTGCTTGTCAAAACTGCGTTCAGGCAGCTGTTCATACAAGGTTAGTAATTGTTCATAATGTACAGGAAGCCCGGATTTTTCAATATGGGATAACATAAACGCGAGTGAGAAGGCATATACCCCGCAGTTCCACAGTGCACCGCGCCGTAACAGGGCTTCAGCAATACCGGCTTCCGGCTTCTCTATAAATTGTGTTACTGTCGAATAAACATCCCGTTCTTTCTTGCCAGGCAGGATATATCCATACTGTTCCGAAGCATGTGTAGGTCTTGTCCCAATCAAAGCGATATCGGCATCGGACTGCTTCAACATGTCAGGAAGCAAACTGAAGCTGCTAAAAAAGTCTTCGCTTGCGAACACATCCGCCGGCACGATACAGATCATGTCGTCAGCTCCAGCTATTCCGAAGGATTGCAGATACAACGTCGCCAAGGCGGCTGCAGTAAACGTTCCCCGCTTAAAGGGTTCCCCGATAACGGGTATCTTGCCTTGGGTATGCCGGGTCGTTATGTTAACCTGATCCCGATGTGAGATAATGATCGTTGAATCCAGCAAATGCAAGCTCTCCAGCTGTCGGCATACTCTGCCCATCATAGACTCCCTGCCACCTGCGGGTGATGGAAGTATATCAATGAACAGCTTGGAGCGAAGCTCATTGGATAGCGGCCAGAGTCTTTTGCCAGAGCCGCCGCACAGCAGTACGATATGCATGGGCTTCCTCCTTAAGCTTTGGGAGCTTTACTGTAGATTTTACGTTTGTGAAAAGACAGAGAACGGTATTTAAGCGCCAATTTGCGGATTTCTTGCTCTTTTAACGAAGAAGCGTTTATATTCAGACTTTTATTCATTGAACTTTTGAGGATCATGCTCCCCGGGCTCTTCGTGTACATAAAATTGGCATAGGTCTCGTACTCGGAGAAACCAAACTGCTGCTTCTTATTGATATTGGAAATAACCGCTTTGTACCACGGCATCTGATGGATGGCTTCGATTTTCGTTTTCAAGGCAGAGAGCTTTGGCTTTTCGAACAGCATATAATGGGTTACAAAAGAGCGGGGACGGGGCGCTTTCATGCCCAACAGCTTACGATAGGTGTTAAAATATTCGGGCTGGCTCCAATCGCGGCAGTAAAATACGGTCTTGCTTTCAACAGAAAATGAATGCGGCTTAATCAGGACGGTATCCGCATCCATTACCAGGAAGTGCTTCGCTTTCACGATATGATCTCCGTTCATTTTAAGCAGTTGCTGATACAACCAACCTGATCGATTCCAGCGGGAAGAATGATAATGTATATCGTTTTTGGTGATCGGCAGGACTGTGCGTTCATTAACAAAAATACAATTTTTGCTGGAACAGAGTTTTCTGATTTTGTTGCTGGCAGGGGAAACGATATAAATGCGGCCAATCGGATGCTGTACATAACGGCGAATGTTATCGATGACGAGAGGAAGGGTGCTCAAATCTTTTTCAATTGCAGGTATAAGAACATCGATCTTAGGCGCACGATTGAACTGTAATCCGCGCTGAACTCCCATTTCCTCAACTCCTTGCACAAATGATTACGTCTTGTTCATGGTATGTGTGCGAAGGTGGTTTGGTCAGGGCATGGGCCAAAATAACATTTTTTTACGAACAGGGCCTTTGCTTAGGATTGTTTTATCAATATTGCATATGTTGCATGATCTTGATGAAACAGCAGGAGTTGAGTCTTTTGCTGAAGGAAGAGGTGTGCAGTGGAGATTGATAGATTGCAACCGTTAAGAAGCAAATGGTTAAAAACAAAGGTGATCCTCAAAAACGATTTCATCAAACCGTTTATCCCTGACACGCAGAGATATAACAAAACCAATCTGAGGTCCATGATCAAAAAATACGGTATGGTCTACATTAAACCGGAAAGCGGCACTTATGGAATGGGTGTCGTTAAGGCGGAGATGGCGAGTGATCAGAACTTTGCGTACCAGATTGAACAAAAACGCCTGACGTTCGACAGTTTTGAGTCGTTTTATACAAGTCTGGCACGTCTGGTGCATAAAAGAAGTTATCTGATTCAGAGAGGAATCCATCTGCTTAAGCATAACAACAGACGTTTTGATATCCGAGTCATGATCCAGCTAAGCCCGAAAAATCAGTGGGAAGCTACGGGGGTCATCGGCCGGCTCGGCCATCCGAAAAAAATCGTGACCAATTATCATAGCGGTGGGAAGCCGATGGATGTTCATGAATTGCTGAAATCCCATGCATCTTCAAAGCGCAGGAATGAACTGGTTCAGGAGATGAATGAGCTTGGCCTACGCATAGCCCGTCACATGAAAAAAAAATACCCGCACCTGAAGCAAATCGGCGTGGATATTGGGCTGGACCGAAGTCTGAAGCCCTGGATTATTGAAGTGAACGTCAAACCGGACCCCTATATTTTCAATCAACTAAAGGATAAAACGATGTATCGCAGGGTGATTCATTATTATCGCCACACTGCCAAAAAAACGAAATAAAGTTCCATCTTTTGTAGGAACACCCGCTGGGTAAATCAATGGATTGTCTCGCTCCTGATTTATTCCTGATTTATTGCACGAGCCGACCAAAAACCCACTTAACAATGATGGGTTTTTGGTCGGCTATCATGCAAAGTTACCACAGAACTAACAACAGAAGTTTACGACAATATTGACTTCCGCTTCATGTCCAAGATTGGGGACTTCAAGGCACTAATTTTATTTACCCTTTAACTGCTCCCGCAGTAAGTCCGCTAACGATATATTTCTGACCGAATAAGTAGAGAATAAAAACAGGGAGTGAAGTCAGTACAAGGTTAGCAAAAATGAGATTCCAGTCCCGGCTGTATTTTCCGTAAAAGTTATAAATCGAAAGCGGCATCGTCCAAGTGGAACTGTCTGTCAGGAAGTAAACCGGAATCGTGATGTCATTCCATACGGACATGAAAACCATGATGGCGACCGTTGCATTAACTGGCAAAATAAGCGGCGTGACGATGCGGAAAAATACGCCGAAGACACTTGCGCCTTCCAGAAAAGCCACTTCATCAAGGGCTCTTGGAATCGTTTTAATGAATCCGCTATACAAAAATACACTAAATGCCGTGTTGAGGGCAGCATAGATCAGAATAACACTGCTGATGCTGCCATAGAACCCTAAACCTTGCACAACCCGGATCGTTGTAATGATGGACATGGGTGCGATCAAGCCCATGAAGAAATACATGTAAATCGTGCCTGAAATTCGGGTTTCACGGCGTGCCAGAATAAAAGAGGCCGCTGAGGAAGCCACGATGTTAATAATGGACGAAATTCCCGTAATCCAGATGCTGTTCAGGAAGGCTCTGGACAGTCCACCTTCTTGAAATACACGGACGTAGTTTGAAAATTGCCATTTATCCGGAAAGCTTAAGGAGAAGCTAAGCACTTCTGCGCTTGTCTTGAACGAGCCCAGAATTAGGACGACCAGCGGCAATAGAACGAGCAGGGAGGCCAGGATCAGGAAGCCTTCAACAACATAGTTGCGGATGGTGATTTTGCGTGTATATCCCATGTTATTCAGTAACCTCCTTGCGCCGCATGAAAATCAGTAGTGGTATAGCAATAATGGTGACGACTACAAACAGAAGCGTATTGACTGCGGTACCAAGTCCCCAGTTTCCTTCGCCGAAGGAACGGAGAATGATCGTTCCGACCACCTGGGACGCGTTGCCCGGGCCTCCGCCGGTCATGACGTACACTTCCGAGAATACTTTAAGCCCGCCAATCAACGTCAGCATCAGGTTAATGTTGATGGCTGGCAACAGTAGCGGCAATGTTATTTTGAAAAAGCTTTTCCATGAACTTGCGCCGTCAATTTTGGCGGCTTCATAATACTCTTGGGAAATGGATTGCAAACCGGCCAGATAGATAGCCATTTGGAACCCGGCGCTCTGCCAAATGGAGACTATGGCAATTGTCCAGATGACGATAGACGGATTGGTTAGCCACGCCTGGCTTAACGAATGTAATCCCACAGCTTCCAATAAGCTGTTAATCGTGCCCTCCGTGCGGAGCATCGGTGTGAACAGAATGCTAATAACGAGAATACTCAGAATCGAAGGGGAGTAGAAGATGGCGCGCAGCAGGTTTTTGGTTTTTAATCTCATATTTAGAGCCACGGCAAGAAGCAGACCAATGAGGTTTTTGCCAATGACCGTGACAATCGCAAAAATAGCCGTGTTTTTAAGTGCAAGGATAAGTGTTTTATCTGAGAAAATTTTCTCGAAATTGTCCCATCCAATAAATTTCAGATCAATCCGATCCAGCCGCCAATCCGTAAAAGAGTAGTAAAAAGCTGCGATCGCCGGGACTACAAAAAAGATGGAGTAGATAAGCAGTGCCGGAAATATCATGTAATACGAATACAAATTTTTTGCCCTTTTCATGTCTCACTCTCCGTTATGGCTAGGCAGCATATCATCCAGAAATGACATGCTGCCCTGTATTTCACTTCTTAGAAACCGGAAACGCCTTTATCCTGCATCAGTTGACTGAACTTCTCATCCCAGGATTTTAACACTTCCTCTGTAGTCAGACCGCCAGCGAATTGATCCTGTAACAGCCTGTATAACTCACTGCGATCAACCAGCATGTAAGCATCTGTTGTCAACACGGTTTTCTTGGGCGTAATGTAATTGTCGACGATATCTTGCTTGTACGCAGGTAGTTCCGGAGTCGTAACGTCGCTAAGATTGGATACATAACCCTTTGAATCTACGATCTTCTGCGCGACTTCCTTGGAGCCGATAAAGTCCAGGAACTTTTTGGCTTCTTCCAGATGTTTGGATTTTTTCGGAATGAACAGTTGTCCACCGAGCGGGCTTGCCCCCAGGCTTGCATTCTCTGAGGACGGAATCGGGAATACACCGAGCTCCATGCTTGGGTCCTGCTCTGCAACCCCTTCGATTAACCAGTCTCCCATAAACATCATTGCCACTTCCTTGTTCAGGAATTTGCCTACCGCCATATCATAGCTGTCGCTAAGCACATCTGTATTGGTATACCCCTTGGTATATACTTCGTACTGCTGCTCCAGGAATGTTTTGAATTCCGGAATATCGGACCATTTTTTCTTGTTGCTATTCAGATCATCAAAAAAGGTAGGATCATTTTTTGCAATGAAGTCAGCAAAGGCAGCAGCGGGCCAAATGTTCGCGGCCCAAGCATCTTTATAGGGCATAAAGACGGGAGTAATGCCGCTGGCTTTAATTTTTTCACAAATAGCCAAAAATTGTTCATAACTTGTCGGAATGGACAGACCCAGGTCGGCAAAAATCTGTTTATTGTACACGACCCCTTGCATACCCGTATCCTGGCTGACATGGAAACTATAGAGGTGCCCACCAGAGGACAGCACATCTTTGTTTACAATTCTGCTGGCCCAGGGCTCATTATCCAGAATCTCGAAATTGCGTTCAAGATTCAGATCCGTAATCGCGCTGGCCAAATTATATTGAATGATGTCGGGCGTTTCATCTACAGCCAGCTTGGTTTGCAGCACGGTCGTTGTTTGCTCAGCCGGAATGAGCTGCAAGTTGACAGAAATATTGGTCTGTTTCTCAAATTCATCGAGAACATCCTGTTGAATAAAAGCGGAATCCTGAGAACTCTTGGAAATGGCTAACTCCAGTGTGACCTTGGCGTTCTTGTTGTCATTGCTTGCAGACGTGCCAGAATCAGTGCCTCCTGACCCGCAAGCGGTCAACGAAATGGACAACAAACTAGCCAGAACAATAGATGCTGCTTTTTTTCTTTTATGCGTTTTCAATGAAAATCCCCCTCTAAACCATGTGATGAATCCGTTTACAAGTCCAATTATAAAATCTTAATCTTCTCCGGTACATGTCTGTGCTTGAACATTTATGTGTAAAATTCTGAACTTGAAATCGCTATCATTTCATTTAAACGCATGCTACAGTTAGACATGATACAGACGAGTTACACAGCATGACAGGACAGGAGGCTTCTCGAAGAATGGCTAAACTTATACATAGAGCTACACAATTCAGCTTGCAGACAAAAGTATTTTTGACATTCCTGGCATTGCTTTTGTTCGTGCTGGGCTGTTTTATCGTTTATGTAAACCTTGTCGTTATCCAGCCACTCAAACTAAAAACGGAGGAGGATACACTGGTCACTGCCACAAAAGTGCGAGAACAGGTCGACCTATACGTAGAGCAGCAAAACCAGATGTCCCAGCGTATATTGTCCAATAAGGATATCTTCACAACGATGGACAAGAGTTCCTCGGCTCCAAGTAATTATGAAAGACTGAAACAAATCCGGAAACTAAAAGATATCATGTTCCAGGCGATCGGCCCCAGCATGAACATCAAGGACATGTCCATTTATGATAAACAAGGCGTATTGCTCACATCGTATCTGGGTTCAGAGCATCCTCCAACGATCCTAAGCTCCATGATGGAAAACAGCAGAAGTGGACGAGAGTGGACGGGGAATGGTTTTATCCTGCTCCGACAGGAAGCTACCATTTCCTTCGTCCGCACGGTCAACGATCAGAACGGCAAGCTATACGGATATCTTAGTATCCAGATGGATCAGGGCTATATTCAAAACCTTACGGAAGGAATCACAGCAGGGGATGTTTTTATTCTGAACAAGCAAGGGGAGCAGATGACGGGCTCCGAAGCGAGGAAGAACGCATTAGAGTGGACAGAACCACTATCTGACGAGGGGCTGGTAGTAGACGAACATAATAATTATGTTACGCATTCTACATCTCACAATACGGGTTGGATTACTTTTATCGTAACGCCGAAAAATTCGGTTTTAGGCTCGATCCATTCCGTACAGAGCATGTCCATCCTGTTGATTACAGCCTTAATGCTCATTTCTTTCGTGTACATTTTCTTTTCCACGCGCAACCTGTTGCTTCCCATCCGCAAGCTTCGCAGCCAGATTTGGCGTATCAACTACAGCAATATGAAGCTGAAAGTCGATGATCGGCCCAAAAATAACGACCTGTTGCTACTGAATGAAGCTTTTCAGGATTTGATGGAGCGATTACAGGAGTCCATTGACCGCGAGAAGAAGGCACTCCATGAAGAAGTCACCGCGCGGAATTCCGCACTGCAAGCTCAGATTGCTCCTCATTTCCTTCATAATGTTCTTTATTTGATCAGCATCGCTGCTCAAGAGGGGAAAACACGGGTCGTGTCTGATATGTGCAAACATCTGTCAGACAGTTTGCGCTATATCGTTTCATCCCCTTATGCACATGTGACAATGACGGAAGAGCTTGAGCATACGAGACATTATTTGTCTCTGGTACAGCAAAAGTATGAAGAAGATTTAGAATGGAACATCCATGCTGACGCATTGACGAGCGAAATTCGGCTACCCCGGCTGGTCATTCAGCCTTTTGTGGAGAACTGCATTGAACATGCATTTTTCAATACCACACCTCCTTGGCGTATCCAAATTACCGTGAAGCATTATAACGGTTTATGGGCTTTGGAGATCAAAGATAACGGAGAGGGCTTCCCTCCGAATAAAATAGAAGAGATTTTGTCCAATATTCAGAAGTCCGGTTCCGGAATGAATCAAACCCACAATCGCCAGACAGCTCTTGGCAACATGGGGATCGTCAATAGTGTAAATCGGCTTAAACTGATGTACAGCAATCGGCTTTTATTTAACATTTACAACAATCATCCTGACGAGGAAAAAGGAGCAACCATTCAAATCATCGGCTCGATGACGAAGGATTTTTACTGAGCACAGGAGGAATAGACCATGTACAATATCATGATCGTTGAGGATAGCAAACCAATATTGCGCAACATTAAAATGCTTTTGGATAACCTAAACTTTCCAATTCACGTGGCAGTTACGGCCACAAATGGGGAAGAGGCACTGGCAGCGCTTCGGAAGCAGCCAATCGATCTTCTGTTGACGGATATCCGTATGCCCAAGATGGATGGCTTATCATTGATTGAGCAGGCGAAGCTTGTCCATCCAGATTTGAAGGTTATTCTAATCAGCGGTTATAGTGATTTTGAATATACCCGAAAGGCTTTGAATTTGCAGGTGTTCGACTATTTGCTAAAACCTGTCGAGCCAGAGGCGCTGGAGGAAGTCATGGGCAGAGTTATTAAGCAGCTTGATCAACAGAGGTCACGGAACTTTCATGAATTGCAGGAGATTGTTGATCCCTATAGTTATGCTGAACTCAAGCCAGGAGAAAATTCTGCTTTTTTGACTCAAATGATGATCATTCTGCGCAGACAGCCTTTCACCCCGGAACGGGAACGATGGGGACAAAAGACGTTACAGGCTTCTTTGGAGGATTTTTTTGCTCCACGTCCCTGTAAAGTGTTTCTAAGTCAAACTCCGCAGCAATTCATCGTTTTTGTGAACCGCGGAATTCTCGATTTGTATTCTTCTGTACATGAATGTCTTGAATCGTTGCGGCGCCATTTGTTTGTACAAGGTATGGACACAACAATTGGAGGGCAGCTGGTAGAATCCATTAATCTGTCTGAGCTTTACCACCAAATATCGTCCATTTTATCGATGTATCAGCGATTGAACAATGGATTAGTGCTGGATAGCGGAAATCCTGTCTCGATGGCAAGATCTGATGCAGGCTACTTGGATTCCGTTTTGGAATCTGCTTTTGTCCACATGATACAAGCTCATCAGAAGGAACAGTTTGCCATTAAGCTGTCCGAGTTGATGAATCGATGGATGGAGGATAACGTGCATGTAAAAGAATTGGAACGATTTATCGGATTAGTGGTGGATACATTCGCACATTTGGTCGAAGAGCAGGGGGCGGGAATTAGGCTTGGTCTGGACCTTAGAGCAAAAAAACTATGGGATGAAGAAACATATGACGATTTCTGTCGTGAATTAACGGAATGGATCGGACAATGTTTTGAAATGCTTCAATCCCATGGTCGGAAGAGCAGAGAAGATCTGTTTGAGCAAATGGATGAGTACATCAAACGGAACAAGTATACTCAAATATCCATCAATGACATTGCAATGAAGTTTCACGTCAGCCCCTCTTACGTTAGTAGAGTGATTAAAAGCGTAACACAAGTCACGTTTGTTCAGTATTATACCGATCTTAGAATCAAAGAAGCATGCAGACTAATGGAATGCCAACCCGAGATGAAATTTAAGGAATTATCGGATTTGCTTTCGTTCAGTGATCAGCACTATTTCTCCAAGGTGTTTAAGGAATATACAGGACTTAGTCCGACAGAATATAGAGAAAGGTTGTATAAATAGTCCGTCCAAATAGAAATTGAGGGAATTTGAGGGACAAATTGATTTCATCATGGTTAAAAGACTCCAGTAATCGTACCGATACTAAAAGTACAGATTGTTTTTATTTGCTTTCTATTAGGTAGTGGTCAATGAATACGAATGATCGTATATTAATAATAGTGGGGCGTGGGAGTGAACATGGACCGCATTGCGCAGAGGGTGAACGATTCTACATAAAAGGACGGGGAGACATGAACTTTAAACAACTTGCTTCATTTATTGACCGCATCACATCCTGGAGAATTCCGTGGGCAGAGGTGCTGGTGATGCATCGAAATGATACCGTTTTCCGTTACCGTAATGGATACGCTAACCTGGAGGAGCAGACGCCCATCACCGATGGAGCGATCTTCAATCTCTACTCCATGACGAAAATCATGACTTGCGTGGCAGCGCTTCAACTTGTAGAAAGGGGGCACATGCTGCTGAGTGATCCAGTGTCCGACTATCTGCCGGAATATGCCAAGATGATGGTGAAGAAAACCTTGCCGAACGGCGAAGTCAGGCTGGAAAAAGCGACGAGGGCGATTACGGTACGAGACTTGTTTACGATGACTGCCGGATTTTCCTATGACATTGGTGCACCGTCTATTCAGGAAGCCGTGCAGAGCACGAACGGAACATTGTCGACTCGTGATTTCGCGAAAGCGCTCGCCAAGGAACCGCTTCTGTTTGAGCCGGGTACACATTGGAACTACAGCATGTGTCATGATGTGCTCGGAGCCTTGGTGGAGGTTGTAAGTGGCAGACGGTTTGGCACGTATCTGAGAGAAGAAATTACCGGACCGCTCGGCATGAACGATACGGCATTTGATCTAAACGATGAACAACAGGCCCGTCTGATTCCTCAGTATGCATACAATGATGAGCTTGAAAAAGCCGTGCGTATGGACGGAAACGGATTCCGTGTAGGCACGGAATTGGAGAGTGGCGGCGCCGGACTATTGTCCACCGTTAGCGATTATGCATTGTTCCTTAACGCGCTGACTGGGCTCGGCACCAGTCCGGAAGGTGTGCGAATTCTGTCACCAGCTTCAGTGGAACTGATGCGCACGGACCATCTGAACGATCTGACCC
>JAADXL010000911.1:0-14642 GCA_023337755.1 Pythium aristosporum
TCGATCGGCTCCCCTCTTCAAGGTGATTTGAATGCACTCGAGTAACATGGCTTCACTTCCAGGGTTCTTGATCTCTTGAGGTGGAGAAAACCGACGAGCTCACCGCCGTCACGAAGAGTACATATAGGCTGCCTTACGCCAAACGAATCGCTGGCCGACCAACGGATCGTGCCGTCAGGTACGCAGGCGCTTGACGGGGACAGTCGCCTCTCCGAGTGCGAGAAGCGCGAGGCTTCTCACGAGCACTCCGCGGAGCCGGATGCAACTGGTGTGGCCCAGGGGCTTTGTGGGAGTGCTGGCAGCGCAGGGCCGCCGGCCCTTGCGCGATCTTCACGTCGTGGAGCTCGACAATCGCGGTGAACTTGCTCCTTGGTGCCAACAGCTCAACGCCGGCGGTTGCGTGGCCTTTATGTCGTGGAGCGCGACGACCGCGCGGTTGTTGCTCCAGAAGTAGGCGCCGCGCGCGGCGACACCCTTGGCGACTCACGGGACGGCCTGTTGCTCGTGCATATTGCTGACCTCTTCCCCATGCGGGCTCGCCATGCTGTGCTGCAGGAAACGAAATTCTGCTGGCGTGAATCTAGTTACACTGGGTCAGACAACCCACACCTTGAATCGCCCGGCACATATGAACGAAATCCATACAAAGTTTGACTATGGTTTAAGTCTGTCGCGGTGAAAGATCGTCGAGACGTCTGTCTAGAAGGCTCGACATTATCCAGAACAGGCAACTAAGTTCTCTAATTAGATCTGCATTTTGGCTGCTATCGCTCCGAATCCGTAGTTTTCAACGGCTCCAAGTTTCAAGTGAAGGTCGCCTCTCGCTCCTGAAACGGGACCTATGTCAAGCCAGTGTCATGCCTAGGCCCCATTTCAGAAGCGACAGGCCACCATGGAACAACGACTACCCTTCAGCCGCCGTTTCTGTCGCGAGTCGCACCTCTCCTTCAAGGACTGAGGTTCATTTATGCAGAAACTTATTGTTCACTGTAGGTATTACATCAATCGCTATCACATGTAGACGTTCTTGTCCAACCACGTTAACTACCAAGACTGGGATTGCGCGCGTTGTGTCCACGCTCAGTTTTAATTAAACCCTGCTTCGTGAGTTGGACCCTCAAACTACGGTAGCAGCGTCCGGAATACTACCACCGGTCGCACACAGCGGTTCTTTCCAAGGCTGATATAGGCTCTTCCATTTTGCAGCACGTGTGGCGAAAGATCGCATGGAAAAAGGAAACGGATTACTTCACAAGACCCCTTTTCTCTGACTACATTCACTACATGCAAGTTCAAACGCCAGACTGGTTGTCGTCCTCTTTTCTTCCACACGTGTAGTTCATGGACGGATGCGATCGAGTATCGCGTCGACGCTGCGCAAGCGGTGAGCAACGTCGACTTGGAGCATGGCCTCGAGGAGCGCGATGGTCTCATCCCCGACGGCGTTTGCCAGGCCCCAGTTTTCCAAGACGCCTCCGACACCAAGTCGTTGGATGCACGTGTACGCGGGATCTTCCGGAGCAGCGATTTCGAACAGCGGTGAGCCGGTGAGCAGCATGAACAGCATGATACCTAGCGACCAGATCTCAGCCTGCACAGGATCATAGAGGTCGCCGCGCACGACCTCGGGCGCCATGTAGTTGAGCTTGCCGGTGCATTGCGTGCTCAGTACCGACGCGCGGCACGCCAGATCAAAGTCGCACAGGCGAACGCTGCAGTCGTTGGCGACCAGCACATTCTCGAGGGAAATATCGCCGTGCGCGATGTCATGGGCGTGGAGAAACTGCACAGCCCTCAAGACTTGGCCGAAAATGCGGAGTGCCTGTGGCTCGTCAAAGCGTCCCTGTGGCTGCTCGTGAAGCCACGAGAGCATGTCGCCGTGTGCACAATACTCCATGACTATCAGCTCTGCCTTGGCCTTGTGGATGACGGAATGGTATCGCAGGATGCTGGCGTGTGGTGGCAGCAGCAGCAGTCGCTGGATGATCTTTCCTTCGCAGTCGGGACCGAGAAGCGATGCTGTCGGCGAGCGCGCACGCAAGTGGATCTGCTTGATGATGACGTGGGTGCTCGGCTCCTCGGATTTCCGGCAGAGCAGAACGTCGGCTTTCGGCTGCGAGTGGACCTTACGGACAATCTCAAAACCAGCGAGCGTCGACACCATCTCTAGTTTCGGCCCTTACTCGAGTTGCTCGTTCGGCTGCGGCCCGGCAGATGATACAATGAACACGAACGACGCACAGAGATTCGATGGCTCTGGCTCCGAACGAGTGGTCCACAGAGCGACCCGAGGGGAGGGGAGGGAGGAGGCGCAGAATCTGCGACCCCACATGCCGCTGCATGTTACAACCGAAAACTATCCCCGCCTAAAAGCTTGGAAGAAATGCTGGCATCCAAAAGCAAGTGGCACGGTTGGAGACGTGATACCTACTGCGCTAGCGTAGCTTTACGAAACGGGTACGACGGTACAGCAGCTTCAACATTCACTACGAGCTGCGTCTCTCCCACGCACACACGCACGTTTTCTTCTCATCAAAGTGAGGGGTAAGGTACAGTATCAGCACAGCCGAGTCGCCGACAGGACACACCAACTTATTCACAGAAAGGCGTCGTTCTATATTCCAACAGAAGGCAACCCTACCAGTATATACAGTATATACAGTACCGGTAGATGGGTGGACTGATATCGTTCGATTCTTTCGCCAAGGGGTCGTGGTGGATGCGTTGTTTCGTCAGGTTTTCGGAAGAAGACAGTGGAGGCGACATAACATCAATTTCGAGGGATTCGATTGGCCAACGTTCGCGTTCTCAGTGAAGATTTTGTTTCTCCAACGGTCATTTTCACACAGTGACCACAGCCAGGTCAAGCTGAAACGTTTTCTGGATTCTATGTGTAGCTTCTCGCACCACAAAAGAATCGAGCTGTTGTGTACCAAAAGGATGCAACTCACGTACCCCCTCCCTCTCCAGCATCACCGCTTTATATCCGCGCAAAGTTATTTTGATCCTCAAACACTAGCTTCTCGTTTCTTATTTTTGGCTTTTGGCTTGCGATTGGCTTCCACAAGGCGCCGGACCATCCTCCGCCACTTCTCCATGACGGCGTCCGACGCGCTCCCGCCGACGACCGTGCAGGACCTGCCTGTGGTCGACCTCGACACGAATGGCGATGTCGTGCCCGTGCGCAGCTACTCGCCGACCAAGTGGGACATTTGGATCCTCGGTATCACGATCGGGCTTGGCGGGCAGTACTTCAGTTGGAACAGCGGGCTCCACGCCGGGCTCTACACGTACATGATCGACTACGTGGTCGCTGGTACTGCCTATATGACGCTGTGCTGCTGCACCTCGGAGATTTCGGCCGCATTGCCATTTGCTGGCGGCGCCTACGGGCTCTCGCGGTGCACGCTCGGGTACTTCGTGGGCTTTCTCGTTGGCTGCGCCGAGGCCTGCGAGTATATTGCGTACGTGTCAACCTCGGTCATGTCGCTGGCCAATATGCTGTCCGAGTGCATCCCGCAACTCAAGGGTTGGGAGCCGCTCATCTGGCTGCTCGTGTATTGCCACGCGTGCTACGTCCACTACCGCGGCGACTGGTTTTTTTGGCGCTGGAATCGCATCATCGGTTTGACCTCGTTCCTCATCGTGCTTCTCTACATCTTTGGCTCGATCCCCCACGTCGACTTTAGCCACAACGCCGACACGGACCCAGCGCTCCGGTTCGTCGGCGGCATCGAAGGCTTTATCAAGTCGCTCCCTGTCGCGTGCTGGTTCTTTGTGGGCGTCGAAGCGCTCAGCCTCGCGAGCGACGACGTCCAGAACCCGCAGCGCGAGATTCCGTTCGCGCAGCTCTCGTGCATCACCATGCTTTCGTGCGTGGGCGTCGTTGTGTTTTTCGTGACGGTCTCGCTTCCACCGCAAGGACTGAACCAAGTTTCCAAGCTGCTCGCACCCCTGGACAATGGCTTCCACAACATGTTCAACATTTCGCTCGAAATGTCGACGCTGTTCTCGATCCCGGCCATGTATGCCACGACGTTTGGCTTCATGTGGGGGTACGGCAAACTCATCTCGGCTATGGCGACGTCCAAGCTACTACCGTCCGTGCTCGCGCGCAAGTCCGAAAAGTACGACACGCCCATCAACGCGGTGGTCTGCGGCACCGTGTTGAGCTACTTTTTCAGCTTGACCGTGTTCTTCGTGCCAACGATTGAAGCGTACCTTTACAACGTTTGCATCGCCGCGGCCTTCTTGGGGTACGCCAGCCAGTGTATCGGTTATATTTCCATCAAATGGTACTATCCCGCCCTGAAGGATAGCGCGTTCCAGAGCCCGTTTGGCGTTCCGGGTGCCGTCTACTCGCTGCTTGTGTGGGTGCTCGGACTCGTCTCAGTCGCGTGCTTTCAGGACCGCAACGGCATCGAATTTCTGGGGTTTGTCGGGCTCAATCTCCTACTCACGGTATTTTACGTGGTGTACGCCAAGCATCACCAATCATTTTCCGAGCAGGAGAGCAAAGTGTTTCTCATGGCCCACGTCATGAAGCTCAGCCGTCGCAATAAAGCGAAGCACCACCTCGTGGCGAAGAACCCGCCGCGGAAACGGCATCGCCATCTAAACAAGAAGCACACACCGGTCGTCCACGCCGAGCCGATCGTCGGCGAGATTGTTGTACCAGCTCAGACTTCCCTGGGCGCGCGTATGGGCCATCTAATGAATCGTGACAAGAGCGAACCACTGGCGCTGCCGGTCGCCAAGTGGCTCCCCGAGTCCTCACCCTTTTATCGATACTTCAGCAACTCGACACTCGTGGAGACTGAATACAATCTCAAGGTCGCGGCTGCGAAGCGAGCGGTAAGTATACCCTGTGCCATCGAGAATGGCGTCAAAGAGATGTGCACGGCGCCGACTCCCTCATGGGCCGAGTTGCCAAGCCAGCAAGCAGGAAATTGTTCTGCAGGACTCGTGACACCCAGATTGCAGTCACCACGCAAGCGCATGATTGCCTACACGCTGGAATCCAGTGAATGGGAAGTTAGTGGCGATGATGAAGAACAGGATCACCATGGCGATCGACCCGCAACGCAAACGGCTGTTCAATCGCTGGAACAACATGATGTCAGCGCCGAGAAGACGATGGCTCGCAGTCAATCATTTTAAAGTTGGGCATTGTTATAGATCCTCTCCATCCACCAATGCTGTCGAGTTTCTATAAATGTTTCAGTGGCCATTTAGATATGACCGGGGGATTGAAGCTTGTTGCAAGGATAATTCTTTGGGAGAGTCGATGGGTAGCCTAGGTTACTAGGAGCCGATCTAACTCTTCTACTTACTACAAAACAAGACCATTCATTGCGACCAATCGAATTCAAATGGCAACAGCCCGACGTCACACTCATGTGTTGCTCGACGCACAGTTTGTCTGCCTTTTCATCCATGGATGAACTATGCCTTGCTCTTCATACCGTATGTATCGCACATTTCTACAAGATGATACAGTCTATTTTATGCACAGATGGATCATTTTGTGTGAACTGGGATGTCCGCAAATACATCCTTTATTCTCGTTTGCTGAGTCTCTTTCCCTACGTTGTTGAGCAGATCCCGCGAAAGTCAGCGTATGCGGATACACCAGCCGTGCCGTCTGTTGCACCGTGCTGTCATTCACTTCGTAGACATAGATGTTGCGGAATTGCTTCCGCAAGATCGACCACAGGTCGCGCGTCTGCACCAAGAACTTGTGGTTCCAGTCACAAACCCGGTCGCGTAAATACCGTCTGTTGACGTAGACTTCATGCACTTGATGAACCGACACCTTTCGTAGTCGGCCACGAGGCCGAGCCGGTTCTAGAGCTAGGACGCCCGCGCGAGCTCAAACACCGTGAACGCACGCTTCTGTGCAATCAGCGAGATTACCCCTTCGTTGTATGAGCTGGCAGTGCGAGTTGTGTTGCGCTGTATCTAAACAGAGTCTGGACTAAAGTGCCAATAGATTTTTCGACCAATCGCGAACAACACGATCAACACCAAGTGTCGAAGATGGGCATCACGCACTGGAGACTGAATGATGCCGGCATGGACCCAATGTCGTGCGCACTCCACACACGCATCGGAGAGATTTTATCTTGACCCACAAGCTTCGAGCTAATGCTCTTGGCTAGATCTGCGCGGTAGTACGCGACGATTTGGTCACGCAAGGATGCGAGCTTTGAACCCCACCGAAACGTCACTGTTGCCACGAGTGGATCGATTCGCTCGCGTGTCAGATGGCCGACCACGCCGCACGTGCAAAAATACAGCGCCAGCATTCTCGTGACTGGCGTATAAGATCGCATCGTGCATGCAGAACTTGCGCAGCGTCCATGCGCCGTTCATCGCCCACGATGCCAACACAGTGGCGGTGCTCACGATTTGTGTCGTTGACACCGACACGAACGCGTCACGATCCACCACCACCACTTGTCCTTGCGGAAGTTCTGGTACGTCGCGAGGCAGAGCCAGACGAGATTGCACCCACGCCCACCAGTCATGGAGCACGGGGTTGTTGAGCCACATCATTAGCGAGAACGCGTTGAGAACCGTGGTTACGGCTGGCGATGCGAAGTTGTTGGCGTTCGACTGCTCACTGAACGACTTCTGAAAGTATCCCACACGCCGCGTGGTCTTGAGAATTTTGGGCATCTCGGTCGCGTTTTTCAGCAAAACGCTCTCCATCGAGACGAGACCTTCAGTGTCTACGTCCGTGATTGCAGGCGCGAATAGCAAACGGAATGTACGGGTATCCGACACAAAAAACATGATCTGGAACAGTTCCCGACTGAAGTTCAGCGGCGTCGTATTCTGGATAAAGTTCTTTAAGGCAAAGCCCACGGTGCCGTAGTCATCCTGTGCTTCGTTGACGTAGTGCTGATTTGACAGCATGACAACCATCGCGCTCACGTTCTCCGGGTTGCTACGCTGCCGAGCGAGATGATGGAAGCGACCAAGCGTCGGGTTGTCGTTCACGATGCTGGGAATAGTGCAGTCTACGACGGGCGCGATGAGTTCGACTTCCGAATCGCTGATCGCTGGCAAGCTGTAGCTTGTGTTGTCCACGATGGCCCTGTATACTGTGCGGAGGGACGTGTTCCCGTAGACGGCTGCAGTCGTCGACGAGACACCGGCACAAGGCGTAAAGGAGGCCCCACTGCGGTCGACGTAGATTGTCCCGGCGATTGGTGTCGTGTCGTGAGTGTGTCGGTCACAAGTCGACT
Source organism: Pythium aristosporum (assembly GCA_023337755.1). Classification (NCBI taxonomy): domain Eukaryota; phylum Oomycota; class Peronosporomycetes; order Pythiales; family Pythiaceae; genus Pythium; species Pythium aristosporum. The sequence continues at coordinate 7,254 of JAADXL010000911.1, forward strand.
GTCGGGCCGCGGGTTCATCAAAGTTCTTGTCGAGCACGCTGACTCTCTCAAAGATCATGCTCGGCACGGGGGTTATCTGGTCCTCCAGGAGCTCGATCGATACACTTGTTGCCAAGAACTGAGCACCACGTAGTAGTAGTAGACCGTGCACGCGGAAATCGCGAGGTTGTGGAACAAGCGCGCAACGTCCTCGACACGGAGACGACGAATGGCTGCCTTGCTTGCTGGCTTTCACGACGGACTTGATTTCAGAGTTGAAAGCCGAAACAGCGTTGGGTGGTTCATTAAACACTAAATTAAGTAGATGATGGGTCTCGCATTGTAGAAGAGAACGCTGTATGTGGTCAGAAGGCGAAGTGCGTCTGGCGGCGAGAAGCGGGCAGCTGCGGAGGGATGGTGCCCACCGTTTTCACAATAGCTTTCTCCGCATCTGTGCGTGCTCAAAAAGAATTTTCAAGGACTGGTCCACTCTGAAACCAACAGATCACCCCTTCTCAGTCTCGGTGACAATGCGGCTGGGCTGCGATGAGGCGATCCCTTGGTTTCATAGGCCACACATACCAATGGAATGTCCGAGTTGGTTGTGTCAGGTTTAGTCTGATGACGTGAGGGTGACGTGTTGCACTGAAGTCTGCACACTTCGCCTCCCCAGGAGCTTGGCTTTTTCGTTCGCTTACTTGAACAACAGACGAGTTTTGCACTTCCTTCAGTGCATTGGCCCTCAACCAAAATATTCCATAACGGCTCGAAATGTAATCAAGGAAGACGTTTATCTTTTATGACAAAGACTGCTGACGATTATATCGTGAATCCAGCCCACTTACGCAAAACATGCCTGCGTTGGTGCAGACCGGATCCGAGAAGCTCAGTGTCTACGTACCGTACCCTACTGTCGTTTATGCTGTGCACTACGTGGACTCCACGTGGGACAGTTTATCCCTCCGCGACGTGGAGGGTAAAGCCGTCCCACTATACCTGCTTCACGTAGATATAGCGAGAAGGGCCTTCTAGCTATACTTGCCTTCTCAGAAGGCTTCTTCAAGATCCCTTCAATAAAATTGACCGCACAGTCCTTGTCAGAGGGTGATGTTGGGTATTGCTGCGAGTGGCAAACCACGACCACACCGGCGACCCCATCCATCCCTGTACCTCCAGCTGTCGACCATGTGTGCTAGCATGCGACCAGCCACTGACTACACATCGCTCAACTCAAGGTGTCCAGTCACCAAAGCCGACCCTACTCTCCTTGATTGCAGAAATTGCTTCCCACGTGTATGGTAACGAGCCTGTAACATCTGCTCCGTCATACCATACTCAGTGTGGACCAGCTGGCGTGTGTATACAGTGTACAGTAGCTACAGTGTAGTTGGTCGCTACGCTAACCTCCAGCTACTTGTCACTTCGGTGTGTGATAGTATCCACCTCCAGTTGCGAACAAGCGGCCTATCCACGCTATTGTCAACGCGCCGCACTGAACGATCGGCGTGTCTTTTCGACTGCTGCATTCCTTGACCACTCTGGCGCATCCACTTTGGTGTATGGAAGCCGATCTCGCTTGGTGTCCGCAGGTGGAGGGAGACACTCTATTTCGCATGGATCTCACGCCTCGACAGCCAGTTCGGGCGTCCGCGCGTTGTGGACGTTGCTGCTCGCTTGTCTTTCACACGCTTTTAGCCATTCGCACCCCAAAAAACATCGGATCTACTGCTGTGCCTCCCATCTTCATCACTGTCCAGCGCATTACCGGCCACTTCGGAATCTCGCATGAAGGCGATCCATCGGATGGCTGTCCATTCTCAACGCTACGAAAATCTCTCGACGTTGTCCCAGCTGCTCTCAAACTCAGTTCCCAACAGGGGGCCAGCAGGGGGTGTGACGATTCTACTCTCCAAGAATAAGGATGCTCGAGCACATCAGAAAAAAAACGTCACAACATGAACCCCCAATTCGCCACACGTCGAGCCTGTGGGTCGCGAATACAAACCTGCCGTATCAGCCGGCGTATACCTCGTCTTGGTGAAGCGACACGTCTCGGAGTCGGCCACTGGTTTGTACTGGCTCTAGCTGTGCAGCGTCGCGATATCAAGCGCCATCTGCAAACGCGCGGATTGATGGGAGCAGGACACATGACGATCGCAAGACAATGAAATGCTCGCTTCATGATCGTCAAGAAATTCATTCCCTTGCGCCAGATGTGTTAAACTGTTAGTATCGTCACAGGTTGATGGAGGTGTGCAGCATCCGGATTCGGAACTGTGAAGCAGATCCCACGGCCTGACGTGGAATGCCCTTGACTTTGCCCACGATTTGCACCACAAGGACAGCTGGCTCGAGGTCAACCACCACATGACCGAGAAATCCTCACCCTACCCGAAGTGTGGAAAGAACAGTACCGACACACACACAGATCTTGAGTGCATAGCGCATATGAGTACATGCTTCCCACTCCGCCGAAGCCCAAGGCTCCCAACAATGCTGTCGACAACTGATTTAGTATTCCAACATCTTCCTTAGCTCTTCCTGCAAGTTGACAAAAAAACCAGGCGGCTATGCACACACACACATCGAAAGGTGTCGTTTTCCACCCGTGCGCGATCCCCACGCCTTTGGAGTAATACTCGCAGCCCACAAGTCCAGCCGATCGCCTCCTATCCATGATCCTTATCCTTCTCATCGTGTGAGGGTCCCGATGCTCCGCGGTTCGCCCGGATCTCTTCGCATCGGTCCGTTTCGCCAGCTAAACATATCAGTCCTCGCACTGGTCTCGCGATTGATGTCTTGTGGTGGTCGTCTCGTCTCTTTCCTGCACAGAATTTCAGGATCTGGATTGCTCTCGCGTGCTCCCACGCTCTCGACTGAAGAGAACAATTTGGCGGCGACAGGAAAAGCATAAGCGATGCCATACAATAGTTTAGTTCGCAGGCCGCACCAGTGTTGGACTATGTACGGTCACTGCCTGCTCGCGGCTGTCTTCCAAGCGAAAAAACACTGTCTCCTCTAGAGCTGCCACATGATGTGGCAGGATGTGGTCCACACCCTTTCAGCCAGCAGTGAACCCCACGTGTGTCTGACAACAAACAAGGGATCCCTTCCGTCTCACTGATAGTCCTCATTTTAAATTCACAGACATCTTCGTCTCCGCTTCAAAGTCCGCAATTCCGGTGTATCGTGTCACCTCGTAACCCAATGACCGCCGCGACGTCGTCGTTCAGCTGCCGCTTTGTGCCGCACAAGTGCTCGCATGACGAACTTTTTCTCGACTCGTACTTGCGCACGAACCGCACAAACCACACCAAGATCATGCGCTGCTTCCCGCACTGCTGTCCGGGCCACCGCAAGCGAAGCTACTGCGGCTCGCCTCTATTCGTCCAGTTCGATCAACTCCACGTCGACGTAGGCGACGCCCAAGTCCCAACCGCCGAGCTCGCCGTGTACGGCCGCTTCCGTCCGCTCATAGCCAGCGTCCCGCCCTTGTGTCTTGGCGCGCGCGTGTCGCTCTCCGCAATCGAGTCATCTCTCCAGCGTGACGACCCGTCCATGGGCCAGTGGATTGAGGCAGAACTGTCCCACACGACATCCAGCCGCCAGGACACCACAGTCTCGTGGGTCTTTGAGGTCAACGCCAGCGCGCGGTGGTACTACCCGTGGAGTGGTGCCGCGACCATCGCGTTGCGCGCCATGGAACACGTCTTTGAGGTGCTGGTCTTTCGCCGCGTCGACTTGCAGCAGCTTGAGTTGATTGCAGACGTGGCCTCGCCGCCGTTCCGGCTCATGTCGTTCCGACGCGGTGTCGCCAACAGCAGTGGTAACGCCGAGCTGACGAGTGACGCTCCCTCTGTGAAGCCAAGCGCGCTGCAGAACGCTGTGGTGGCTGACGTGAACAGAGCGTCCGTACGGAAGCGCACACGAGCCGACGAGCCGGCCACTGCCACTCAGAACAAGCTCAAGTTCTCACCAACAATCGCACAGGCGCGGTATCTTTCCCAGACACCGCCGCCAACCTCCACGCCTGGATGGTCCTCTTGGACGTTAAGCGATCACAGTGGAGCGTCCATTGCAGTGACAAACAGCCTCGACGTATTGGTCCAGTGGCTGGACGAGATGCCCTTGGCCAGCGCTGGTCCTCAGCGACTAGCACAGTGGGAGCAAGTCGTCTTGAACGGTTGTGTCGCGAGTTGTGCTGTCGCGCGAGATGGCGGATGTCGTATGCGACGAGAACTTGTATCATTTCTCTCAGTCCTCCAAGTCTCCGAGCGACAATCTCTGATGCCTGTCCAGCCCGCAACACCGCTCGACGCCATTGACGCGGCTGTGCGCACGCTTCTCCATTTGTACGTGGATCCAGAGTGTTCTGCTCTGTTGGTAGACGCGGCTTCATGCTCGGCACTGGATGAGACTGTCATTTGGGGAAGGAGAAACACTCCTTCTCGCCATCGTTTGATGGCGAGGTATGCAACCTGGCTCCAAGAAATCGAGTATCACGCCCATCGCTTTGCAGACACCAAGACCAAAGCAAGTTGGTCTGCGTTGGCGGCAGCAGCTGCCATGCTTCGCCGCCACCAGCGACGCGAGTCTCTAGTCGACGGCGGCTTTGGATTTCGATCGTTTGTTGCGCAGCGTCGCGAGTGGTTCGCTCAGCGGCAGCGCCGTCACGCCGTGGCGGTACGCACAAGGCGGCAGCAACGAGTGGGTGGGATCTCCATTGCGGCACTGATGAACGCCAACGCGCCAGTGTTTACCGACGACCAGCGTGTCTGGGTGAGCCGCGTGGACGATGTTGCGATTGAAGCGGGCAGTGCGATGGTCCAGCAGTCACTGTCACTGCTCACGGCTCTCCACTTCTGGCGCAATCTCAGCTGCCTCCGCCTGGAGTTCAACGATGGAGGGATGAGTGGTCATCGAGCCCAGCTGTGTGTTGCGTCTGTCTTCAACCACGCAATCGAGGACGAATGCTTCACATGGCTCACGTTGGATGGTCAACACCGGTGGTTCCGCTATCTCCCTGGTGGGGGCGCGACTACAGGGACAACAATGATGGGGTATGTCGTGGGCGACTATATTGGACGAGCGACCAGCGCCGGAATAATCCACGTGACGACATTCCTGTGGCCGCTTCTTGTCACCAAAGCTAACTCTCCTCGCGCGTGGGCATGGCACTGGACGATCGACGCGGCGTGTATGGCGCGAGGGAACTTAATGACCGTGAGTGTGGTTGCCGAGTCCGCGCTGATTCAGAACCAAGACCCGAGCTGTTCGTTCGACACGATGGAGATCACCGAAAAGCTGCGGTGCGTCGGACGCTGGGACCACATGAGCCAAGTGGAAATTACATACCGCACTCGGTGAGGCAGCCAAAGCTCACGCGAAGAAAGGTGTCACCTCCGGCAAAACCACGTATAATAAAGCAAATTTTGCATTTTTTTTTCTAGGGGTTGTGCGTCGTTGAAGGGGCATGCGCTGGTTTATGCTGCACGTCAAGTGGCATCCACGTTTGGTCCAAACGTGGCAACAGTCATGCTCAATTATTATATAGCCTCGCCTAAGGCTAATTTAGGTAGAGAGCTTCCGTCTACCTAAATTAGCCTTAGGCGACGCTATATAATAACTGAGCATGACTGATCCGAAATCTGACTCCAAAATTTGTTAATGTTGGCTACCTCAGTCTCCGTACAACCTCTCCAAGCACATTTTCGCTTGTATACATTATATGATGTCTACTTCCTCCGTCCGAAAATATAAGCGGTATTTTGGGATAAATTCAAAGTTAGTGTCACATCGACAGGTTATTGCGTTCTGATTGGATGCATCGACTCCAAAAATATAATTTAGCAATATGTTAAAATTTGACGAAGAAATATGCTCTCGTTCCCGAGATATCGCTCAGAGAAGTTTATCCGGCGGACAAAACAATCTAGATTTCTCCGTCACACCACCAAAACTGGCCAGAACACCTCGAAACTATGCAAGAAGGATCATCAACATAGGCAGAAGCGTACACACACAATCGTTCGTAGGAAAGAGCATTGAGAGCGGCGAACTGGGTGACCCAAACATTAACCTCATTATCATCGAGGCTTGTTTGCCGTACTTAATAGAGATCACACAGTAATATCATTTGTCTTGATGTTTGTATAAAAGTCGCTTATATTTTCGGACACGCTTATGTATGGACCACCGCTTATATTTTCGGACGGAGGAAGTACATGTGCGATATTATATACTCTATTGTGGATACGCGATATCAAAGGAGACGCACTTGTATTGGAAGCGATTTTTGCGTGTGCAGGCATCTCCTTTGATATCGATAATAGAGTATTCTCCGGGCCACGGTATTAATATCGATGGCATGCGATGGCGATCTCTTGAACTATATTCGAGTCGCCACTTGGAATAGCGCGTCAGTCGGGATCGTGCGAATCCTTGCGACGTGGTCAGTGTGTCCCTTTTTTTGGGAGGGGCCTGAAACACAGGCAGACTGACGCCAAGGACGCATCGATGGCTTTGTGCCGGCTTGGAGGATTGCTTCCTCAACCGTACCCATCCCACTCATTGCGCAATTTACTCGCGTGTTCTCGCCGCAACACAAACAGTTCCTGGTCCCCAGATTGGGCTGCCTTACGGTTCATACTGCGATCGCCTGGCGTCAGGTGTGTATGGATGCAAGGCCTACGGCGCCGCTGGCCCAGCACCTGCTTCACCTACCATTCCGGCGGTTCCGGCTCCCGCTCCAGTGCCAGCTCCGAACCCCGTAAGTGTCTAATGCAGGTAGCATCTTAGAAGCAGGTCTTGTGACGAACGTGAGAAAAGACCTATTGGAATCTTCACCGCACATACGTCGTGGAACTACGAGGCGCATGTGTTCTTCGATAATGCTCGCCAAAGGAATGCAAAGTATCATCCATCCTTGCTTCCCAAAGTGCGTACTTCATCGCCTCCTGGGGGTAGATAAATTGAGAGGTCCGGGTCTGTTTACATTAACCGCTTACCTTGTGCGGCGACGTCCATGGTCTCGATTACGAAGACGCCCCCGTCGGTGTGGAGCCAAGCGATGATCTCGAGTTGTCCTTTCGCGCTGTGCACATCGCCGTCGATTGGGTTATTGAAGTGGGTCGAGGATGATGAAGACGTGGCCCATTCACTGGGCACCGACTGCGTGGAGCAGCCGATGCCAAGCTGGCACAACTGAGGATAAGACTAGTGAGGACGTACACAGGGGTGCCCCCACGGGCCCATAGAGGATGACATATAGAGAGCCTCTGTGGGACCAAGTATGTAACCCCGGTAGGATGGACTCTAAGCTCATTCTGGATTTGGAACAATACAAGCCAAGGGATCCTCGGGAGCAAGCCAGCTCCCACAACAAGTGTCTACTATCTTGGAACGACTACA